>CAUYLG010068401.1:0-50994 GCA_963573385.1 Cacajao melanocephalus | reverse complement strand
AAGTGACCACATAATTGGAAGTAAATCACTCCTCAGCAATTCCATAGCATTTCACAGGTTTAAATAAAATAGTGGTTGGCTGCTTGTTTGTTATTTTCATCCCTTATTCCTTCCTGTCTCCATTGTTAAGCACAATTATTGTCATAAAAGAGGTTTTTAATACCCATTTTTAGACAGCATTCTAGCCTGGGCAATAGAACAAGAATCCCATTCTCTCTCCCTTTCTCTTCCTCTTTCTTTCTCTCTTACATTCTTTTTTTTTTCTTTCTTTCACTCTTTCTTTCTTTCTTTTCTCTTTTTCTTTCAAAAAAATTTTAAAAAATTAAAAAAATTTTAAAAAAAGCAAAGAACTCAGACTATGGTAACATGATACCGTGTTTCCAATTATTTTTTCATATTTGACAATGATAATATATAGCTAAGTAAGAGTATAGGAAAATAAGCCTCAAACACAATTGCTAAGAGAATAAACTGATAGAGCCCTTTTAAAAGGCAAATTCACAATGGCTGGCAAATTATAAAATGCATATACATTTTTATCCAATAATTCTAATCTTCTACAAAAGTAGTCATAAAAGTAAGAAAATGTAAGTATAAAAATGCTCGTGGAGGCACCATTTGTATGTGAAAATCAGAAATAGTATGAATGTCCATCAACAGAAAAATGGTTAAATTATGGCATAGCCATATAACTGGAATATTATGCAACCAGTTTTTAAAAAGTGAAGCACGGTCATTTCTCAGTATCCATGGAGGAATCTGTTCTAGGACCTCTTGAGGACAACAAAAATCAGCAAATGCACAAGTTCCTTATATAAAATGACATCATATTTGTATATAGCCTGCTCACATCCTCCAACATACTTTATCTCTAATACTCATAATATCTAATACAATGTAACTGCTATATGAATAGTTATACTGTATTGTTTAGAGAACAATGACAAGAAAAAAGTCTGTACATGTTCAGTACAGAGGCAATTCTTTTTTGAATATTTTTGATCCAGAGTTTGTTCAGTCTATGAATGCAAAACCTGTGGATACACAGGGCTGACTATACATTAACATAAGTAATCATTCAGAAAGGTAGACATGATACGTGAAGAAAGCAACTTACAAAATAATGACTCTGTTTTTACTGAAAGGAGAAAACAAAAACAGAAATGTCTATATACGACAGTTTATATATTAATAGAAATCATGTTTTCAAAAAATCTTACAACATGGGAAAATCCTAATAATATAAAGTGAAAAAAGTAGGCTACAAAGTTGTATAGGTAACGACGCAAACAAAAGTAGCACAATAAAAATAAACATGGTTATCAACTATCTCTGAGTACTCTAATTCTGATCTGTTCTTTACATATCTTTCATTTTCCAAAACGCATCAGTATTTCTTATATAGCATTCAAGCTGATTTTATTAAGAGACAGGATCTTGCTATGTTGCTCAAACTGGTGCTGAACTCCTGGGCAACTAAAGCAATCCTCCTGCCTCAGCCTCCCAAGTAGCTGGCACTATGGCCAGGAGAGATTCTAACCCTAAAAAAATACCAAGAGATTTGGTATAACAATGTGAGTTCATGTACAAAGAAGACTTTTTAAAACTATGTATTTACCAAAACTTATCTATGCTGAAGAATATTCCCTCATTCAGACTGGTTACTTTGAATATGTTTCTTCTCATGTTCTACTACTAAAAATAATTTTGAACTTTTATAGTTTAAAATTTCCTCTGATCAGCTCAGGTAACACAAAAAAAGATCTTTCTTAAAATTAATATTAACTAACATAATCACCCAACTTTATTACCTAGGCTAGCCCTGAAATAGATTTTGGCTCATTCTAAAAAACTCTAGCTTCAAAGGATAAAAATTTAGCACAAGTCTGTCAGTTAAAACAATATGCTACGACTTCCAGCTTGTCTGGGGACAAGGAAGAGACTCTGGTTTCAGAAGTTTCCCCCAGATAAACTTAAGTATTCACTGTCATCCACACTACGTTTCCATAGATGCCCAAGAATCCCCTCCATTCTTGTTCACTCATGGTGTTCCTGAGCATAAGGGTCCTCTCCCCAGTCACAATTCTCAAAATCTTACCATATCTTCAACAATAGGCTCAAGATACACCTGCTTAAACTTTTGAACTCCAGAAGGATCTTATCATCTGTACTACTGACTTGGTCATCATATGCTATTTTTACACAGACATTCTTTTCACATACTCTAACTTTCCAATTACGATTTACAAGTAACGAGAAGACATAGTTTCATCTCCAGTGCAACTCACTGTAGATACAGACTGAGTGGCCCCTCCAAGAAACACAATAGGTGTTTCTTTTGTTGTATACAAAGACTGGGACAGCATTAATTTGAGCCCATTGGATTCCAGTGGGCCTTGAATGGCTGCCTGCAAATAATGGTTTTTTTCCTGCAGTAATGGAGACACCAACTGAAAGTTCTCAGTTCAAAAATGATATGATAAAAGTTTAATTTAGAAAATGTGGTCCACAGCAGCCAGATCATAGGAGGGTAATAATTTCTACAGCAAGGAAGATCGTTGGCCCAACTAAAGGGCTAAGTACAGGGCTTTAAAGTCAGAAAGTACTGACTTCTCCCATTACTCTGGGCAAGTTATGGCTTCCGCTTCCTTACCAGTAAAACGAAGATGATAAAACCAGACCTGAGCCAGGCCTGGTAGCACACAACTGTAGTCTTAGCCACTCAGGAGGCTGAGGCAGGAGGATTGCTTGAGCCAAGGAGTCAAGACAAGTGAGAGCAACATAGTGAGACCCCATTTCAAAAACAAACAAACAAAAAAACCACCAAAAACTAGAAACAAGTTGAAAAACCCCTAGGTCTTGCGCACTGTGGTGGGCATTACATGATATAATGCACACAGCACACATACTACAATGCCTGTCGAAGGGTAAGCACAGTGCACTCTGAGACCAATTCTCTGACACCAACTAGGTCTCCTACAATTCAACTCAATTCCAACACTACCTGGAGTTAACATCAGATTCCAAAAGTTAAAGAGCAAGGTTTCCAACAAGACTGCCCTCACTTCAGACATCCCTAGGCTATCCACACTAATGTCAAACTTGGCTACAAATTCAGATTCCCAAAACCTCCCTTCAGTTTCAACAATTCTCTACAACAACTCACAGAAATCACTGAAAGCACTATACTTAAACAATCACAGTTTCATTATAAAGAATACAACTCAGGAACAGCCTAATGGAAGAGGTGCACAGGGCAAGGGCAAAGTCTAGGGAAGAGAGCAGAGGGATGCAAAGCTTCCATGCTCTCTCTTGAAGAAATCCACATGTTATGACAGAATATATGGTTTGAGGAAAAAAAAAAAAATCCATATGTCATCCTCCTAGCTAACCAGTGTGTTCACTGCTGTTGTAGGGTTTTTATATGGGGCTTCATAGGGTTTTTATATGGGGCCTCATGATCTAGGCAGGAGTGATTAAATCACTGGCCACATAACTAGACTTTGTTGTCCAGTCCCTCTCATCTCCCCAGAGACCAGGAGATGGGGCTTAAAGTTCCAAGGTCTCTCTGATGTGGACAGGTCCTTTCCTGAACTATTGAAGGACCCATCCAGAGTCACCTTATTAAGATAAACTCAGGTGTGATCAAAAGAGATTCTTGTTATGAATAACAAAAGATACGCCTATAAGGAAATTCCAAGACTTTTTGAAGCTCATTGTCAGGAACCAAAGACAAAGACAGATACAATAGATTGTTCATTATATCACAGACACAATAAATGGAGACTATCAGAAACCAACTAGTAGACTACTGAAGTAGTGCAAGCATAAAGAAAAGGAGAAAAAACATCAAAAGCATTACAAAAGCAGCAGCAATAGAAAAGGCTGAGGGGGAGGGTGTTGAAATTATCTACAAAGGTTCAAGCCTGGACAATTAAAGAGACAGAGACAGACATATGCTGGCAGGAAGCCGAATACGGGATTGAGAATGAATTTAGTTTTAATCACATTGAGACTGAGGTGACAGCCAGGGACTGCAGATGAACACTGGGGAGACAGAGATCATGAGCCTAGAGATGAGAGAGGACATGGCCAGAATCAGTTGTCAGAGTTATACGCATAGATGAACCCCCTGGACCCCCTCAAACCCTCACTGTTTCAAAAGGAGGATACTAGCTAAGCTGCTATGTTGCAAACAAAAGCAAGTTACTGTACTCAGCAGTGTTAAGGGATAATCTCTTTAAACTTTATTATTATCAACTCTAAACAAAATGGTACCTAATCTTTAAAATAAAAGATTCAAAAAGTCACACAACCAAATGCCAAACAGAAATGCTGGTTTTGTTCTTTCACAGAAATGTATTATTTTATTTTCTAAAAAAGGACATTTATCTCCCTCCAATAGAAATAAATGTTTATTTTTCAATGAAAAGGTTATAGAACAAGCATAGAATATGTCAACAATACAACATAAACAAGAACTATGAATCAATTCAAAAAGCTTTGTGTTCAAATACATGAAACAAGACAAAAACCTCAAGCATCTAATCATTACAAAGACTTACCCAAAGCATTTAGAGTCCTGCTTTTTACAGTACGTTCAGTAGCTAGAAACTGCCTCGTTAACTGATCATAGGTTCAAAAGCAACACAATTTACTTTACCCTGGAATGCACATATCACATCATCCATTTGCTACCAGCTTCCCAGAAGAGAATACCCACTCTGTTTTTCAGCCTGTGAGCATGACAAACGGGAGAAAAAAGAGAAAGCAGAGTTTGGGAACAGTGCACTGGGCTAATCAGATGGTTCATGAAGTAAACAGGTTACTATGGGTCCAGGGACCTGAAACACCTGAGTACTGACTGGATTAAAGCACAGGCAACTCAGTAAGCTGAATTTGCTTAACAGATTTAAAAAACTGGCTTATTCCAAAAAAGAGGAAAAGAAATCCATTGTACTTCCAATAAATATCCTCTGCATGTAAAAGGGCAAGAATAATTTATATTATTATTATTCCCAACTTACAAGGTTGTAAAACAAACCAAAAACAGTGAAAGCTACAAACCCCAGAGTAGTAGATAACCAAGAAAATTGCTCTAGCTAGCACCTGGGTTCCACTGAAGACACTCAGTTATCTTTTCGACAGGTTTCAGACTTTCAAAAATTTTCCTTACATAGATCTGAACTGCTACACTTTTTTTTCTTCTTTTTAGACAAGGATTCACAGCTCCAAGACCTCTGACAACCACTACAGAAAACTGGAGTCAGTCCCCTCCATAAAACTAATCTTTCGGCTGGGCGCAGTGGCTCACATCTGTAATCCCAGCACTTAGGGAGGCCAAGGTGGGGGTATCACCTGAGGTGGGGAGTTCAAGACCAGCCTGACCAACATGGAAAAACCTCATCTTTACTAACAACACAAAATTAGCCAGGCATGGTGGCACATGCCTGTAATCCCAGCTACTCAGGAAGGCTGAGTCAGAAGAATCACTTGAACCCAGGGGGAGGAGGTTGCAATGAACCAAGATTGCACCACTGCACTCCAGCCTGGGCAACAAGAGAAAACTGTCTCAAAAAAAAAAATTAATCTTTCACAAAGATAAATTTTTTTCTACCATGTGCTAAACCAGAAATTATACTATTAATTTATACCTCAATACAGAAATAAATTAGTTCACTAGATTGTCAAACCTCTTAAGAGATCTAAAACTGAAGAGAATTTGGTTTTACTGAACAATGACCCACAAAATTCTCTCTGGAGAAATAAAGACATAGTTAAGCTGTCACTTCCAAGTAACCCAAAACTAGCTCCTTAAAGTGTTTTACTGGCCAATTCATGCATCTCAATTTCCATCCTGTTTTCTTCCATGAAAAAGTAATCCCCATCCAACTTTCAATTCCAGCAAGATCAAGTAAATGTAGCTTCTCCTATTGCTCCAGCTAAGTACAACTAAAAATCCTGGCCATTATACCTAAACCAAATATGGGAAGACTCTGAATTCTGAAAGCAGAGAAAAGGCGAACCAGGTAGGGGCCTTGGGACCCATGGAAAACATGGTGGTGAGTTCCCTGGGTTTTTTTTTTGCCTCATCATATACCACAGATAACAGGCTTAAAAACAAAAACAAACCAAAAACAAACAAACACCCCTCCTCTCCTAACCCGAAGAACTGAGCAACAACATGCCCTCTAGCCAATACTACAGAAAAAACTGTGGCCCAGCCCCACCCACAATAGCAAAAGCCAGGTGGGGAGCCTAAGTTTCCACCCTTAGGAGGCTATACTGTGCCACAACCTGCCTCCCAGGTGTCTCCACCCCTTATCCCTGCAGGGGTGATGTTAGAGAAGGCTGGACTCTCTTCCCTGACAGAGGGAAATAAGACCCGCTTCCCCTGCGAGGGAGTGTCTGTGGAGACCACCTGGAAAGCCTCCCCTCCCATGTGGCAGTAATGAGACACCCCTGCTCATCTCCACTGGCACTGTATCAGAGGAGGCCTAGCAGAGAGTCAGAACTTTCACCTCGGCCCAGGGGTAAGAAGGCCATCCCCTCCCAGTGGTGTCAGTAGAGTCCTGAAGAGGGGCTGATACTCCTACACCTGCCCAGCAGTAATGAGGATGCTCACTTTGTGTGTCAATAGATCAGTCCCTCAAAATCACAAATTCTCATGACTTACCCAAAATTAAATGAATTATCTGAATAGCCCTAATAACTGTTAAAGAAACTGAATAAAGCCTTCAAAAGAGAAATCTGGCCCAGATCATTTCATTAAAGAATTCTACCAATGTTTAAAGAAAGAATTAACATAATTCTACACAATCTCTTTCAGAAAACAAAAGAGTAGGGAGCACTTCCAAATTTTTTTTTTTGAAACAAGGTCTCATTCTGTCACCCAGGCTGCAATACAGTGGCATGATCACAGCTCACTGCAGCCTCAACCTCTCAGGCTCAAGTGATCCTCCTGCCTCAGCCTCCCAAGTAGCTAGGACTACAGGTGCATGCCACCACATCTGGCTAACTTTTTAATTTTTTTATAGAAACAGAGTCTCCCTAATGTTGCCCCAGCAGGTCTTCAACTTCTGAGCTCAAGCAGTCCTCCCAAAGGAGATGATTTTAGCCTCCCAGAGTGCTGGGATTACAGGCGTGAGCCACCATGCCCAGCCTAAGAAGGAGATCTATCTGCAGACAGAAGTGGAGATGGCCATAATGTGACCATAGAGGGAGAGATTAGTGGCACAGCCATAAACCAAGGAATGCCATCAGCCACCAGAATCTAGAGGAGGCAAGGAGCAAATTCTCCCCTAGATCTTCTAGAGGTGGCATGGCCCTCTAACACTGTGATCCTGGCTGACTGATACTGATTTCAAAATTCTGGCCACCACAGGAGAATTGCTTGAACCTGGGAGGTGGCGGTTGCAGTGACCCGAGATCGAGCCATTGCACTCCAGCCTGGGCAATAAGAGCAAAACTCCATCTCAAAAAAAAAAAACAAAACACAAAAATTCTTGCCTCCAGAACCTTGAAAAATAAATACCTGTCATTTTAAGGCACCATGTTTGCAATAATTTGTATGGCAACCATAGGAAACTAGTATAAATATTTTCCCATCTCCTAGAAATGTTATAAAGAGCTAATAAATACGTATGCAAAAGGCATACATATTTGACTAGTCTGAAATACAACTGCAAAAGAGAAAATTAGATACAATTTCAGAGTTCCTCATTCAAAATGAGAATATAACACACTCCTAATTTTTTATAGTTAAATAAAGTATACATAAAAAGAGAAATAAATACAGCTTTGGAAATTATATCCAATTATATCCATTGGATCCAATTATATCCAATGTAGACTCAGTTTCCTGAAGATTAGCCTACTCAATAGACAAGAACTGTTTATCACAGTAGCCTAGCAAAAGAAGACTTAATCTTGATTAACTGACTTCTAGTATATTTCTTCTCTTAAGGAAAGAGGAGCTAAATTGTATAGGTTTCACTGCTACCATAAATAAATTCAACAAACTAAGGTCACTCTGGCACTCCTTGGAGTCCTCTAGATTATTTCCATCCTGCTTCTCCACTGCTTTCCCATTCTTAGTGAACAAAGTAAACATAAATCTTCCTTTAATTTAATCAATTGGTCTTAATGAACCACCACGGTAAAAATGTAAACAACCTAGGGCCAGGTGCTGTGGCTCACTCCTGTAATCCCAGCACTCTGGGAGGCCGAAGAGGGAGAATCACCTGAGCCCAGGAGTTAGCGACCAGCCTGGGTAACACAGAGAGACTTCATCTCTACCAAAAAAACAGAAAAATTAGCCAGGTGCAGTGGCACATGCCTGTAGTCCCAGCTACTCTGGGGAAGCTAAGATGGGAGGATCACTTGAGTCCATGCATTCAAGGTTACAGTGACCTGTGACCAGGCTACAGCAATCCAGTCTGGGCAACAGAATGAGACCCTGTCTCTAAAAAAATAAAATAAATAAAAATACAACCTAAGTTTAAATCTGCAGTTACTCTCATTCATTAAGAAGTATGTTAAGCCAGTAATTCACAAACTCTCTGGTTTAAGCACTACATCATAAAATTTCATTATGTGTATGATTATAATCCAAACAATAAACCTGGTAATATATTTTACTGAATTTCAGAATGATATAACGGAACATGCGAGACTATCAAAAGGGTGCCAAAACAATCATTATAAAACATGAAAGGGGAAAAGGCAAAAAGGATGTCTCATTTAAATCTCCCACATTATACAGAATCAACCTAAGTAGCTATAGTAAGTTACATTCAGCATGGATATTCAGAAACTTTGGACATAACACAAGGCATACTCATTGAAATAATCCCTTACACTTAAAGCCACACAAGTACAGTATATTTTAAATTTACAGTAGATCAAAACAGCCATTATAGCACAGCAATTAAGAGCACGGACTCTGAAATTAGACTGCGTAGGTTCAAATCCATGCCCCTTAACTTCTTTGGGCTTCAGTTTCCTCGTAAGTAAAATGAGGACAATAACGGTACCTATATTTACTTCATAGTGGAAGCTGGGAGGATTAAAGGAGTTAAAAACTTAAAGCACTTAGAACAGAATTCAGTATACACCTGCACTCACTCATCATTAAAAGAGAGGGTTGCCATTACTACCTATGGTGGTCATAATAGTTTCACAGCTGCTATGTTTACTTTTAATCATAGAAAACCTAGAGGTGATGAAATCTCAATGACCTCTGTACTGAAGGCACTGACTTGTGTTTATCTGCCCCTCTACACGGAAAGCTAAAAGACAGAAACCGTGTCTTACTTAAGTCTGTCCCCATCACCAAGCTCATGGTATGTGTCCAAAAATGATCAAGTAAGTCAAGAAACATTTTGGTGTTCAAGCCACCCCAACTTTCAATCATTTTCTTCCCTAACTCTACACAGGTAAATTTTTATTTAAAAGCTACACAAAAAGAAATAATAATTGTAAGACAGTAGACAGAAAAGCAGTAAAAAGACAACCAAGGCTGCCTTTCCCAAGACACCTAAACATTCCTGTGGGGGAAGAGACCCTGTCAAGAGTTAAAAACAATCCCCTCAGTCCACACACTCAGCCACATGGAAATGGAAGAGGCAGGAAGAATGGCTGCCACCACTCATTCCTCTTATCATTCATTCCTATCTTCATCCAGCATTTCCTTTCTTTGTGACACCACCTCTAGATACCAGCTCACCGACATGCTCTCCTCCTGCTCCACGAGTTCTCCCAAGGTAATTAACTATATACACTTACATATATAAAATGAGTATGATCTCTTATTTGAGATGGAAAAATATGGATACCATAACTCTTCCCTTTATCTTTGTCCCCAGAACAGTAATCCACTTCCTCTGACGAAGTGAACAACTGAAGTCTTCAGAAATCTCAACTGTGAAAGGCTGCAAAGTGGCTAATCCTCTACTGTCAGCTTTCACTGATGGCGATCCCTCATATGTCTCTTCCATTTGCCTCAAGAGTTTTCACAGTAGGACCCCTATGGCCCTACTGCCACAAGGAGAGGACAAGGTAAAGGTGTGAATAAACCTCCTAAGACTTTTTTGGGGCATTACCTCACAGCCACAGGGAACACAACGAAGGCTTTTCTTAGCTCATCGCATTAAAAACCTCGCAGCCAAAGGAATTAGAGCAGTCCTCATTATCCAATAGTAATTAGCTTCTCACAGGGGAAAAGACCACACAGCCATTTCTCTTTAACAAGGACCACATTTCACAATGATGAAAGAAAAGATTTGATGAGAATTTTCCAAAAAAAATAAAACAAACCAAAAAAATATATATTATGTTCATAAAATATTATGTATTCTACTGATCAAAATTTAGATTACAATTTGCAACTATGCACTAATTCTTAGGACAAAGGACTAACAAATAGGTGGAGTGCTTGGGGCATAATTTTGTGACCAAACTATGAAACAGCATGATGTGACAGTCTTAATTTCACATTTGCCTTTTGCAAGACAATTATATAAAAGCCATTTTGACCAAAGAAAAAAATTATACATTTCATCATTTTTCTCCTGGAGCCTCTCATCCTCCTTTTAAATTCTTTTAAAGTACCTCTTTCATAACTACCCCTGCTGGTTTTTCACATCTAACGTTAAGCGATCTAGTATTGCCATATTCTCACTAGAGCCTCTTTTTTTTATTATTAAAGTGCGTATATACAGTAAAGTGTGCAAATCTTCCTATTTTTACATAGTCTGAATTTTTATATGTACATAATGTAACCACCACATACCTCAACATATAAAACGTTTCCAGAAGGTTCCTTCATGTACTTTCCCAGTCATTACCACCACCACCAACACCCCAGAGTAAACAGTAGTCTGACTTCTGTCACCAGGGAAGTATTGTACTTATTTTTGAACTTCATTTAAATGGAATCATGCAGTGTGCAATCTTATGTCTGACTTACGTCTATAAGATATATCCAAGTTGATACATATATCCATAATTCATTGTCCTTTACTGGTTTTGCAGTGTTTCATCTTATAAATATATCACAATTTACTCATCCATTCTACTGCTGATGAACAATTCAATTATATCCAATTTTTGGATTATGAATAAAGGCACTTGGATTATGAATAAACATTCTTTAACATGTTTTTTAGTAGACACATACATTAGTTTCTCTTGAATACTAGGAATGCAAGTATTTGATCACGGGTAGAAGTAACAAAGCCAGTCTTCCAAAGTGACTCTACCATCTGACATCCCCACCAACAATATATAAGCGATCCAGCTGGTCTACACTCTTGCCAACACTGGCACTGTCCATCTTTTTAATTTTAGTCATTCTGAAAGGTGTACAGCAGTACCTCATTATTGTTTTAATTTCTATTCCCCACTGACTAATAATGTTAAGTACCCTTTTATATGCACACTGGCCATTCTGAGATACTCTAATAGAAAGTGCCTGTTCAAGACAGCTATGCATTTTTTAAATGATTTTTCTCATTTTTTTCGATGCTACACACACACGCGGTATAAGTCCTTGGTCAGATATATAAATTGCAGATTTCTTCTTCCAGTCCATATTTTGCTCTTTATTTTCTTAACGGTGTCTTTAGACTAAGAGAAGTTCTCAATTTTGTGTCTGAAGATTAATTTATCCATCATTTTCACGGTTACTGCTTTCTGAGTCCTTTTTTAATAATCTCTGCCTACTCTATGTACTAGTTCCTTCATTTGTGCCTATGGTTTCAGCAGTTCTCTCCCTTGCTTTAACTTCACGAAATCTTGAATCTTTTGCAAGGCTTCTACTCCAGACCTTGTAGTCAATTTGCACCACATTCATGTTATGTTGTTAGGTGCTAGACAACTTTGGTGTTATAAATGTTTAAGTGGAGCTCAGCTTTAAAACTAGAGAATTCATCAGTGATTACTTCCACATTACAATGATTTCTGTACAAATACATTCAAAACCTATGTAAAAAGAAAAAAAAAATTCTAATACCCGTTATCCAGCATTTTTCCCCCAAACATACTTTAGATGATTCTTTCTACACCTTTTAAACAAAGAACTCCCTGCTCTATCCTTTTTCCTAAATTAGTGAAGAAGATCTCCAATTTCCAACCATATCATTCCAAAGAAATAAGCCTTACTCTTCTCTTGGCGAGCAGGTGTTCTCCTCCGCAACTGTTATCTTCACATCCAATCACTCTCACAATATGCTTTCAAAATGTGTGTGGAATGTGAACTCTGCTCTGCGACAGCTAATGCCTAGTTCCCTCCCTCACCAACTTTTGTCTGGAGTATGGAAACTGTCCTTAACTGGTCTCCTCCTTATAGTCTGTCTTTCACCCTGTCACCAAAGTCACCTTTCAAGAACATAAAGTTGAGGTAAGGCATCAGATAAGATCCTTCTACAGTTCCCACTGCCTGCAAAATAAAGTCACTCTCTTAGCCAAGAGTTCACAACCTGGCCCTAGCCTTTCCTGGCTTCTCTCCCAGCAACACCTACCACACTCTGGTCTGACCCCTGGACACCATAAACTCTTACCTGTCCTGGCTTTGCTCTGCTTCTCCCTATGCCTTTATCATCCAGTTAACTCCCTTCCTTTTCTGGCCAGGCCCACTCCCGAAGAACCAACTGTTCCCTTTTACGTGCTCTCGTGGCTCTCTGTACCCTCAACTATATTTGAGTCCTTATCACACTTTATTAATTAATCATGTATTTATTTATCTCAACCATCTACAAACTTCTGGACCTGGGACTTCTCCCTGAACTCCTCAAGGGTGAGGTCAGGAGTTAATTTTTACATCCTAAAGACTTGGCAGGGCTATTCTATAAAGGTTCAGTGAAAGAATAAATATCCTAGCCACTTTTACTCATCGTCTTTTTTCAAAAAAGACTGGAAAAATTAGCACAAGTATATTAAAACAACAGGCTTAACTAAAGCCAGTTTTCTTTTAAAAGTCCCCCAGCAAATTACTATTTTTAAAAATGTGATAAAAACAAAAATATTAATTATTGATTTGTGCTTCCTGATGGAAATTAGTCATAAATGGCCAGGCACGGTGGTTCAGCCTGTTATCCCAGCACTTTGGGAGGCCAAGGTGGGCGGATCACCTGAGGTCAAGAGTTCGAGACCAGCTTGACCAATATGGAGAAATCCCCTCTCTACTAACAATACAAAATTAGCCAGGCGTGGTGCACATGCCCATAATCCTGGCTATTCAGGAAGCTGAGGCAGGAGAATCACTTGAACCCGGGAGGCAGAGCTTGCAGTGAGCTGAGATCTTGCCATTGCACTCCAGCCTGAGCAACAAGAGCAAAACTCCAACTCAGAAAAAAAAAGTAGTCATAACTCTGTTTCAAAATTCTTTTTTAACTAATGGGCAACAAAAGTTAAAATGAACATACAACTTAACCAAGGTAAATGTAATTGTTACCACACAAATCACTATTGGATGCCAATGGAATAAATCATGATTATTATTTATACAACTAAAAGATCACAAAACTACTGGCTTGAAAAATGTGTTCATTCTAGGACATTGCTAGAACCTTTGAAAAAGAAAAATACAGATATTAAAAAAGAAAACTTTGTACATATATTAATGCTTCCCCTTAATACATAACACATCTGTATGTCATAGGAAGATAGTATATATGGTGGTTAAGAACAGAGGCTGGAAACACAATGCTAATTGTGTAATATGGAAAAATTAAACTTCAATATGCTTCAGTTTCCTCATCTGTAAAATAAAGAAAATGAAAGTATCCACCTCGCTGTGTTGTTGGATGACTGAGTTGGCACATATAAGGCCCCTGATTCAGTGCCTGGTAGAGTACATGAATGCAGAGGAATAAATTTCAAATATTTTCAGTGTTTTTACCTTTTTTAAGCCCTTTTACATATACTGTCTTTTCTTTCCCTCCCAATAGTGCAGTGAGATTGTTTGAATACGAAACACTCACTTTAGAAATAAGACACTAATAGTGAAGTTGTATGATTACCCTAAGATATTTTTAAGTGGCAGAGTTTGGAAGAGAAACCACACATAACCTCAACCCCACCGCCAAACTGACCAAACCTTCACGGATCCAACTTGGAAAAAAAGAATCTTTCGGGTGTTCCCAATTGCCTTCTCCTGGCTGTCAGCAACAGCCAACCTAAAGACCTGGTGACGGCAGATGAAGTGCGCCATGTGCTCAAATTAAAAAGCTGGAGAAGCCTAGCTTTCACAGAAACTGACACAGAGTTGGCACTTCAGAGATGGCAGCTACTGATGACTGAAACACAGCACTATTGTTTTTCTCAGTTACAGAACAAGGTACTACTCCACAAAATCAAGCCTACTACCAAAAACAAAAGTCCGTGAATATGATGTTTATCTGTCATATCAAGCAAAGTACAATGTGCAATAGCAACCTAAAAATATGTGGTAAGAATTATTTTTACTAACTCTCAAAAATAAATGTTTTACAGAAAGGGCTTTCATCAAATCAGTTTTTTGAAAACAATCCAAGTAGCTAGTTATATTTCATGACAGGATGTTTCTTTGACCAAATAAGTTAATAATATGAATAAATATTTCATCTTGGTAATGCCTTCGACACCTATCTTCAATACTTTTCTTGGGCTTAAAGTGAATCTCAATCCCTAGTCTCATCTACTGCCATGTACACAAGAAATATAGTTAATGAACTTTAAAGGCAGATGCAATGTTTCCAGGGAACCCACCTGAACCAGGGAAGTACAAGAAATCAAAACATCTCCACAACCACATCTAAGTACCTTATCTTTCCATTCCTTTTCTTCAAATGGGCAATTAGAAGCTAAGGTACAGCTTAAAGATCAGGTTTGGCATCTGCCCTGGCTAGGGCCTACCCTTCTTTTCGTGGCACTGCCACTCTGGCACCTACAGGCAGGCCTTTGGTGCCTGCAGGACTCACAGGGAAGGCAGCCCCAACCCCTGCTCTCCACAGCTCTCCTCGAAGCCCTGCACGTGGTAGCCACTTGAAACGTTTTAGCGCATGGGATTCAACAGGGGCAGAACTCAGGTTGCGCTCCCAGACCCGCCGAGGTCGCGGCAGGAAGGTTTGGAAGCTCCTAGCGTAAACACCAACGGGACCCTCTTCGCCCCGCGGCTACCTAGTCCTCGTAGCTCGTGCTGCCCCCGGGCACCCTACGCCTCCGCCAGCCTCCATGAGTCGCTTCCCCGCGCTTCCTCCCACCTGAGCCAGCGACGCCACCGCCACCTGCACCGGGACCCCAACTCCCAGGCCAGTGGCCGTTATCCGGGCCGCAGTTCGGGGGAGGCCCACGGCTGAAGAGGAAAACCCCGGGCTGCAGCTCCCCTTCCTGCACCTCTGAGATCCTCCGGCCGCCGCCATTTTCCTTGCGCCGTAACCCCACCTGACAGTCCCAGCCTCCCACCTGTGACAAGCAGGGCACGCCGTGCGACGCCGAGGGGGGCGCGTGGGCAAGCTGGGACTCTGTTGGGGTCACAACCTCCGGGCGGAACCCGCCGCTAATTCATCTCGTAGCGCGGAGGCGTCCAGCGGTCGCCCTAGTAATGCGTCCCGGAAGGCTACGTCCTAATTGGCTGCAGGCGCCGTGACGCAACGGCGTTCCCGGCTGCGTGGGAAGCCCGGGTCTCCGGCACCCCGCCCCTGCTCCGTAGCCCGGGATACCCCGGGTGCCGTTCTTTGAGAGCTCCTTTAAAGAGGCCGTGCTTATTTCCTCGTCTGGCCTTCTGGAGAGGAGTGACCCACGGAGCGGTGGGGTGTAGGGGTAAGAAACAACGAGATAGGAAATTAGCGGAGGTCATTTGTCCGAGGGAACCTAATGGTTCTTCCAACCCCTAGAGCCGCAAAATGGAAAACAGAAATCTGGAAGTTTAATTTACAAGCCTAAATTTGGTGCACGAAGTCACAGGACAAATTAGTGGTAGAAGCAGTTCTAGAACCCAGGTTCTCTGATCAGGAGCACAACGTTTTTCCAGCACGCGTAGCGTTTCCCAAGTTCTAGAAAATGTTTCCTCCCGGTTCCCATAGCAATTTCATCACACTGCTCTTTAAAAGGTCTCCATCACCTACCATGGTGTGTCTGTCCCCTAACCTACTAGATTGCAAGCTCCTGTATGGTGGGGACTGTGGTTAAACACCTTTTCATTTCCCTTAAGCAGTGCCCTCCTCAACTTGGCCTTCAACAAATACAGTAAGAATCTTAAAAATAATAAACATAGCTACGCATCACACACAGCCACTCAGTCGTTCATGTATGTCTATATGTTTTATCCAATTATTCAACAAGGCACAGAGGAGGGAATATTTTTTAAGTTACAAAGTTCCTGACCTCACAAAATTTATGGTTTAATAACTGACCATCTACATTTTGGCTGCATAGCTTCAATATAGCTAAATTAGATCCCCAAATTCCCTGTAAATCAAAGATTCCTGTGCTCTTTGCCTAAATCAGCTTCATAATTTCTCTAAGTTTGTTCCAAAACATGTTAGTATTTAAGATATGCTAAAATTGCATCAGAAAATGAAGAATGACTGCAGAAACACCAGAACAAAAGCCAACTCTGCCAATTATGCCTATGACCTTAGGCCTCCTTTTTACCTTTAAAATAAGATTACTGGAATAAAAGATCTCTACATTCTTTGTTGTTGTTGTTGTTAAGAGTTGACCTGGCTGTGCTCCAGAACCTTCAAGGGCTGTACTGTGGTTCTTTGGGGGCTTGCCAGAGGCTCCTCACAGCCTTTGCAGCTCCACTGCAGATAGCTCTAGCATCATGAGATGTGTCAGGTGATACAGCCCAAGAGGCAAGGTTGCCTTAACCACAGAGGACAGTGCCAAGGAGCCCCTTCTTTTTTTTTTTTTTTTTTTGAGATAGGGTCTCATTCTGTCACCTAGGCTGGAGTGCAGTAGCATGATCATGGCTCACTGCAACCCCTGCCTTATAGGCTCAAGCAGTCCTCCCACCACAATCTCCAGAGTAGCTGGGACGACAGGCATCTGCCACCATTCCCGGCTAATTTTTGTATTTTTTGTAGAGACGGGTTTTCAGCATGTTGCCCAGGCTGATCTCGAACTCCTGAGCTCAAGCTATCCACCCACCTCAGCCTCCTAAATCTCTGGGTTTAGAGGCTTGAACCATAGCTCCTGGCCCTGAGCCCTTTCTTGATCTGACCTACTCATCACTAGCCACCTTCCACATCAACTGCTAAATGGGTAGGAACAGTATTCCTAAGGGCAACATATGCTGATTTCTAAACTCTAAGAGATCTACTAAGTGTCATAATACTTTCTTTTTGGTAGAGGTGCAAGGTGTAGTAAAATGTTTTTCATTCTGGGGAAAATGTCCTGACATACCCTAGATCATTGGACCACTTCAGCATCCAAAACAATGTGTAGTTTAGATAATACTATCGTACAGAATCATTCTTTGTTTTGATACATGTTCTATGCTTATACAAGATGTTAACATAAGGGGAAGCTGGGTAAAGAATATATGGAAAATCTCTGTACTCTTTTTACATCTCTCCTAAGTCTAAAACTATCCCCCCAATTTTTAAAAATAATTATTTTAAAATATCACCAATGTAGTAAACTCCTGAACTTTCGTGGGGTTTGTCCACCTCTGAAATGTATGTATTTCATCAAGATGTCTGGAGAAGTAGTCCCCAACCTTTTTGGCACCAGCACCTGGTTTCATGGAAGACAGTTTTTCCTTGAACAGGGTGAAGGGGGATGGTTTCTGGAAGATTCAAGTGCATTACATTTGTTGTGTACTTTATTTCTGTTATTAAGTTGTAATATATAATGAAATAATTATATAACTCATGCTAATGTATAATCAGTGGGAGCCCTGAGCTTGTTTTCCTGCAACTAGAAAGTCCCACCTGGGGGTGATGAAAGACAGTGACAGATTATCAGGCATTAGATTCTAATAAGGAGCACACAACCAAGATCCCACACATGAGCAGTTCACAATAGGGTTCACACTCCTATGAAAATCTAGTGCCACCACTGATCAGACAGGAGGTGGAGCTTGGGTGATAGTGCAAGCAATGGGGAGTGGCTGTAAATACAGATGAAGCTTCACTCGCTTGCAGGCTGCTCACTTCCTGCTGTGCAGCTCTGTTCCTAACAGGCCACCAACCAGTACTGGTCTGTGGCCCAAGGGCTGGGGACTCCAGATGTACAGTATAGGCATACACTTCATAAAAACATTTAGATCAGTAAAGGACCATGTATGTTATGATGATCCAATAAGGTTATAAAATAATTTTTACTGTACCTTTTCCGTGTTTAGATATGCATATATACACAAATACACTGTGTTTCAATTGCCTTGAGTATTTAGTACAGTAACATGCTGTATAGGTTTGTAGCTCATGTTATGCCACATAGCCTGGGGGTGTAGTAGGCTACACTATCAGTGTTTGTGTAAGTGCACTCTATGGTGTTCATACAACCACAAAATCACATAACAATGCGTTTCTCTGAGTGTATCCTCGTCGCTAAGTGACACATGACTGTAGTTGTATTTCTTGCTCAACAGATCCAACTAACATTGTGGAAGACCAGTGTGACACCATATGATCCAGGTCCCTTTGGAGTAAATTATGATGGAAAACAGGAAAGTGAACATAGCCCTGGAGCAAGACTGCAAAAGGGAACATTGTACTATGTGAATGTTATTTTCCCCTGGATGGGATGTTGTTTTTGTTTACTATCTTGGTTGGGGAGACGGGGGTAGAGGCAGTTCTAGGAACTTCTGCTTGGCCTTTCCTACTATAATAGCTCTTACTCTACAGATTAAGGACCAGTGTGAGGTTCTGTGAACTGCTAAGTATGTCCATTCCAATTACACATTTAGGAATCGGGGAAATGACCACTAGGTTTGTAACAGAACACACTGAGAGACACTTAAATCAAGGCTCCATTTACTCTCTGAATCCAGTATGCCCCTACTCTCACAGGGTTGAAGGGGGAGCTGGGGGGTAGATTGTGAAAGGGGAGGGGAACATGATGGTACTTAGGACCCCTGGTACTTGGACCCTGAATCCAACATCCTTCAAAAGATCAGGTTGTTCTTCTTTCCTCCATCTATGGTTATCCAAAGAAATCACCACAAATCACTCTGAAGAAGGACTGAAGAAATCTATATGTATATTTGTGATGGTGTTCTGGATCCTTCCTCATAGACACGAGTCTCTCCTTCAGACCATGAATTCTAGGTCTGAGAACAGGCTCCAGTCTTGATATTGGGCAAGAGATGATGCTTCTTCTTTGGAGTGATGTCTAACCCAAGCCTTCCACCCTTTCTTGATCTCTTCTGATTCTGTATTAAGCAGTACCCTTTCTGGCTGCCCATTTACCTTATCCCTGGAAATGCTGTGTTCTACTAGCCATCTCTATAAGTCAGTTCAGGACCCCTGGCTGCCACTTCTACCTTGCTATCCAGTGTGGCAGTGAGGTTGCCATGGCTTCTCACAATTGTCTCTGCTTTTTTGGAATCTTTTCATCCTCATTGCTACTAGGAGTTTCTGTTCTTTAACAACACCTTCCATCATCAGCCCTGGCAGCTCCCATCTGATAAGAGGAATCCTTTGGAGAGAGGGGGAAACCATTGTTACCCACACAGCAGGTGGGTACAATTGCTTGATGGGTGACAGTTCAATGGCTACAACCAAGGAGGATTTAACAAGGGGATTTTATTACTTGCAACAAGTAAGAAAGACACCAGGATGGTTTCCCAAAGCAGTGCCTCCTGAACAATGGTGAAAGCAGGGCTTTTACTGAACTAGTTAGCTGAGTCAGTATGTAGAGATGAAGTAAAGGCAGCACAGGTGCAGGTGAGGATCATACTTCTACATATGTTACATGTATAGAAAATGGCCAGTAAGGCCAGGCGTGGTGGTTCACGCCTGTAATCCAAGCACTTTGGAGGCCAAGGCAGGCGGATCACTTGAGGTCAGGAGTTCAAGACCAGCCCAACCAATATGGTGAAACCCCGTCTTAAATTAAAAAAATTAAAATTAAAAAAAGAAAAGAAAAAGAAAATGGCCAGTAAGCTCCTCCCTGGGCAGGGTTTTTAGTATAGTAATGAGGAGAATTGGCCAAAGTTCATCTCTAACTCAGGCAAGTCTGGGTTCAACCAGTTTTTATTTTTCTAGGACTGCAGAGCTTTTTGAAAGAACAAGAACTCAAGGTGCAACAGTTAGAAGTAGGTACTTTTTCACAGTGCATATTCCAAAACCTGGGGATGCTGGGGTTACACTACTAGTCATTAACAGCCAAAGCTCACAGCAGCAGGGCCATGGGTGGTCCATCTGGGAAGGGCCCAATAGCACCCACTGCAGATACATCATAAATGCTAAGTCAGTGTTAGCTTTTTTAAAGAATACATATAGCTCGTATGTGCCTAGAGTCTCTGCAAAGGCTGCAGAAGAAACCATTGCTGTAGTTGCTTCTGGGAAGTGAAATTACACCCCAGTAAACTGACATATCACTGTATTCCTTTTTGTACAATTGGAATTTTAAACAGGTATATGTATTACCTTTTGAATTTTGAGGAGGGAAAAACTAAAAGCTTCTTTGAGGTGTCTACACACTAAAAAAGTGATGTTAATCTGTGCTTTACTCTCCCAAAGGGTGATTCCCCCCAAGTTTCTGAATCCTTCCTGACCCCAACAGCAGAGTATCACAGCTGTTGAATTACTCAACCTCATGAGCCATTGACTTAATAGTCAGATTTAATAGAGCACTCTCTGTAATGCTCAGGGACACAGTATGACACACAGGAAATCCCAAGTCCTAGTTCTTATTGTGCTTTTGTCATTATTGGGGTACCCTCTATGCCCATGTAATTGCTGCCTCCTCTTCAAAATGTGAGAGTAATAAGGGAAAATATGTGCTCAATAACAGACCTCAGAAAAGAGCCAAGTACATCACTGCCAATAAAATTGGAACAAGTCTCTCCCAAGGTAACGAATGCAAGGAACATGCAGTCCAGTGCCAGCAGAGGCCACAGATACTTAAGTGGAGGCCCAGAGTGGCCCATTTATTATAGCCTACAGTCTCCCTGTTAGCAAAAATTTCTATGAATGAGACTTACCATTACCTAATATCATCAATCATCCATTGAGATTCTGAAATTCAAAAGGCATTTGAAATGAAAGTTTTGATTTCTTGAGACATGGAGTAAGCCACGTCTTTGGTAGCTGAGGAGTTTTGGTGCTATATCGAATGGCTTAGAAGTAGTGACAAATTTACACTAACACAAAACAGTTGTGGAGTTTAATTATTAATAGTCCTGATTATTCTCTTATTGCTCCGTCTCTCCCCTTCCCCATTCCGCACTCCCATCTTTATGCTGACTTATCCTGCTTGCCTCTCCTGACTCCCTGGTCTTTTGCCTCTGGCAGGGTTCAGCTAGTGGGAGGCCCTGACTGGACTCTGCAGGGTGGGCTAAGAAAGAGTCAAGGCTACATTCTGCTGGCTCCCTCCCTGTGGGGCTGTAGGGCAGCAGTGGCTTTACACTTCACCTAAGGCCAAAGCTCCTTGTCTAGAGCCCAGTTCTCACTGGGTTCTGGGACCCACTCCCTGCTTTGTCCCTTCAGGCAAGGCCCACTGTATGATGGCCTAACTCACTGTATCTAGTCTCAGGGTGCTTCATTGCCCTCTGTTAATTTCTCTCAACCCTGATTGTACCTTTGTAGTTGGCCTTCAACTCTCTTTAATCATCCCTTCTGTGCCAAGTGTGTCACTTGTTTCTCGTGAAAACCTAACTGATATATTGATGTACCAAAATTTCACTTGGGCTAAAAAGATACAACTACCAGAAGTGCGTTTAAAACCCTGGTGATGAGACACTCATCCAACATAGAAAAAAAAATGTTATCCTATTTGCTACTACTCAATACAAACCCTCTGTGTCAGAAAGGAATGCCTTCCTCTGTAAGTTATCACAAACTCAACTAACTGTGGCTTAAACCACAAGAACATTTACTTTTAATTACATTTAATTATGTTACTTAAAGTGTAGAGATAGGTAGTCTCAGAATTAACTCTAACTTAAAAATGACATCCAGTGGCGTGATCTCATCATAGCTCACTGCAGCCTAAGCCCTAGAAATCCTCCTGGCTAAGCTTTTTTAACTTCTTAGAGACAGGGTATTGCTATGTTGCCCAGACTGGTCTTGAACTCCAGCCCCAAGCAATCCTCTTGCCTCAGCCTCCTGAGTATTTGAGATTACAGGCATGAACCACAGCACTCAGCCAACTCAGGTTCTTTCTCTCCTTCTCCCCTGCCTTCCTTAGCATATTGGCCTTACATTTTGATGTGTATTGCCTTATGGCCACAAGATGGTTGCCATAACCCTAGACATCGCGGTCATATCCAAAGGCAAGAAACAATGGGTGAGTGCAGTGGCTCACGCCTGTAATCCCAGCACTTTGGGAGGCTGAGACAGGCAGATCACCTGAGGCCAGGAGTTCGAGACCAGTCTGGCTAACATGGTGAAATCCCATCTCTATTAAAAATACCAAACTTAGCTGGATGTGGTGGTGCATGCCTGTAATCCCAGCTACTTGGGAGGCTGAGGCAAGAGACTTACTTGAACCTGGGAGGCAGAGGTTGCAGTGAGCTGAGATCATGCCACCGCACTGCAGCCTAGGCAACAGAGTGAGACTCCTTCTCAAAAACAAACAAAAAGAAATGTTCGTTACCTTTTCACTGTTGTTTCTCTAAATAGTAACGACCTTTAAGGCCCAATTCCCATCTCTTCAACATCTATATTTGACTCCCATTGAATCATCTCTGATGACCACATGAGCACTGTGAGATGGCCATCCAGAAACCTATACTGACTGTATTTTCTTATTTCTGTGTTCTTGATGCTTTGTCATCTGAGGCCTCACTGAACTGCCTGTCCTGGGGTTAGCTAAGTTCTTGAGATCCCACATAACTTTCCCAGGAGTGTGCCTTTCATAAGCAAACCAACTAATCCAGACACACAACCCCCAGTTTCTCTATCTGGTTCTTACACTCCAGGCCAATATTCCTCTGTCCTAATCACCCCAGAACCATGTGCTGGGCAACTTGGGATAGCTCCTACACCCCAGAGTCTGTTGAAATCCTGATAGCCTATCTTAAGCCTACGTACCCTGCCTTGCCCCTTCTTTCCCATGGAAACCGCAATAAAGGCCTTTCCCATGACCCTCCTGCTTTGTGTGCATTTTTTACTTATGTTTTATTTTCATATTTTTAGATATGAAGTCTCGCTATGTTGCCCAGCTTTGTCTCAAACTCCTGGACTCGAGTGATCCTTCTTGCGTTGGCCTCCAGAAGCACTGGGATTACAGGTGTGAGCCACTGCACTTGGCCTGTTTTGTGTTCTGACCAATCTTGGTGCTCCCCACTGTGGGCCCACGTCGACTGACCTGTGCTGTCCTCTCGGCTGTAGCAAACTTTCTTTTCAACGGAAGTTATCTCCCCGTCTCTTGGCCGCACCATATCTGAATAACAAGAAAACTTTTTAAAAACGAACCCCTTCTTTTCTTGGTGTATTTCTAACCATTTGCCCTCTCTACCCAGGAACCAGCTCTGTGGAGTTCTTGGTCCTGACCTACAATTGGTTATATAATACGATCCTTCCCTAGAGTGGGCTCATATATCCCATAGTCTTCCCACCAGAGCTTCTACAGCACAAACAAATCTTTCCCTGCTAATATTCACCACTTCTAGAAGTATAACTTAAGTTATGCAAAAAACCACATTCTTTCAGGGTTGAGGAGAAAGGAATAAGGGGGACTGTAGGAAAATAACTCCATATGCTGTAAACTAGGTTATTTAATTTTACTATGACCCCAGAAATAATATATTATCCTCATTCTATAGATGTAAAACCAAGGCTCAATGTATTATTTTCCTGTTGCTACTATAACAAATTACCATAAATTTAGTGACTCAAAACGACAGAAAATTCGTCATCTTCTAGGTTTAGAGGTCAGAAGTCCAAAATCAGTTTTATTGAGTGACGTCAAGATGTTGGCAGCATTGGTCCCTTCTGGAGATTCTAAGGGGAGAATCCATTTTCTTTCCTTTTTCAGTTTCTAGCATCTGTGCTACATGTTTTGTGACCTTTTCCTGCATCTGTAAAGCACATCTCTCCAGTCTGTTTCCAACATCACTTCACCTTCTCCTCTTCCGTAGTAAAATCTCTCTCTGCCGCTCTCTTAGAAGGACATTGGTGATTACATTTACGGCCCACCAGATAATATAGGATAATCTCCCCATCTCAAAGTCCTTAATCATAATTGCACAGTTCCTTTTGCCATATATGGTAACATTCATAGGTTCCAGGAATTAGAACCTGGATATTTTTGAGAGCTATTCTTCAGACTCCCATACTGGGAATCATGGGGCTAAAATCAAGGTGTCTGCAGGGCTGCATTCCTTCTGAAGATGCTAGGGGTTATTCCATTTCCTTGCCTTTCTCAGCTTCTAGAGGCCACCAGAGCTCCTTGCCTTGTGGCTCCTTCCTCCACCTTCGAAGTCAGCTGTGTCACATCTTCAGATCTTGCACTGAAAACTCTGCCTCCATCATCACTGGTCCTTCACTAATTCGGACTCTCCTACCTCTCTCTTTCCTTTATAAGGTCGGGCCTGAAATAACCCAGGAAAATCTCATTGGCAAAGTCCCTTTTTCCATGTAAGGTAACATAGTCACAGATTTAGAAGATTAGGACATGGACATCTTTGGAGGGGGCCATTATTACTGCCTACCACATATGGATCAAAAGCAGTCCTATGGTTGCCAGGGAACAGGGTAGGAAGGAGGTGAAGGGAAGGGCTACAAAGGAGCAGTAGAACACTTTTGGGGAGAAGGTTAGGATTATCTTGACTGGATGATGGTTTCATGGGTTTACACATATGTCAGAACTTAAATTGTACCTTGATATGTTTTGGTGGTGTCCCCACCTAAATCTCATCTTGAATTGTATTAATAGTTCCCATAATTTCCATGTGTCCTGAGAGGAACCCAGTAGGAGGTAACTTAATCATAGAGGCAGTTACCCTCATTTTGTTTCTGTGCTAGTGAGTGAGTTCTCAACAGATCTGATGGTTTTATAAGGGACTTCCCCCCACCGACTTTGCTCTCATTCTCCTTCCTGGCACCATGTGAAGAAGGATTTGTTTGCTTCCCCTTCCACCATGATTGTGAGTTTCCTGAGCCTTCCCAGCTATGCAAAACTGTGAGTCAATTAAACCTCTTTCCTTTATAAATTACCCAGTCTTAGGTATGTCTTTATTAGCAGCATGAGAATAAACTAATACAGATCTTTAAATATGTGCAATGTGCTGCATGTCAATTATACCTCGATAAAGTTGTTAAGATAAAACTAAATGAGAAAATAAAACAAAAACAAAAAAAACTGAGGCTCAGAAATCTTGACCAAGTCTGCAGAACTAGGTGGTGGGTGTAGCCAAGATGCACACACAGATGAGTCAATGTCATGCCAAAGCCCATGCCTCTGATAGTGCCTCACTTCTTTATTCTCTCTTTTGTGTAATTGAGATGGTAATACTTGCTCCTGAGGAATGGGGGTACATACTAGATGCTCAATATATGATATTTCCTTTCCTTTACCCTTGTAGACCTACCGACTAGCCAGTCTAAGTATCCTGGAGTGTATTCTGTTTTACAGAACCTGAAAATGATTACTTTCTTCATAAAAGAGAGAAAGGCATCCAAGAAAAATACCATATGAAGCCAACAGAATAGCAAATAGGCCTTACCTTCAGATATTCTCAGCTATAAATGTCCCAGGCTATAAAATGCAAAGCAACACTCAGGATCAGAGATACATGCATTATTCGCAGAAATCTAGGCTGGCTCATTTTGTTGCCTCGTGATGAGAGACAGTTTCCAGGAACAAATAAGGGGAGGTAAGCACGTGGAAGCTGCCCCATAGTTAGAAACAATGATATGAAAAATGATTGTTGTATCTAAGGTCACAGAGCTCTTTTGACTGATGTGCCATGCTTGGGTCATAGTGGTGAAATGAAACAAAACAGTACTCCTGGCTGGTCAAGAAACCCATCTGTTTCCAGGATTTCCTTAAAAGAAGACAATGTCATTTATGTGTTTTTATCCTTTGTCATCAATGTGTTCATATGTTTAGAAAACAATATCTTCTATTCCTGGATAAATTGAAAATAGCTTGAAAAAGGAGTCCTCACTTCCAGTTTCCACTGGAATTCTTCCCAGGATACTACATACCATGGCTTCCCTATCTTGGATGGGCTGCCCTAGGCTCTGATTCAAGTTCACCTTGGATTCTCTTCCTGTCTTGACCTCTCTATTCGTCTGTTCCACCAAAGTCGTAGATGCTTCATGATCACATGCAGCTTATGTTGGTCACATCAATCAACTTAGGGAAATAGGAATAAATAACTCAAGCAAAAACAAAAAACAGAAACAAGAGGGGAGAGAATAGTAGATATCTCGATCCTCAGTTTGTCACCATAAAACACCATCCAGTTCATCAACCTGTATGCAAACTACCAATAAGAAGTGAATTTAAGATTTATAGTCATAGTTTCATAAATGCTAAGCATAGCAAAAACAGCCAGATGCAACCCAGTTCCACTGCCACATACCAACTCTATATTTGAGGCAAACTAGTTTGACTGCCCTGAGCCTCAGTTTTCTCACCTGCAAAATGAGAATAATAAATAATTCCAGCCTTGTGGAGCTGTGGTGAGGTGCTAGTACATGTAGTAGATGCTTAACAAATGAGAGTTGCCTTTTTCCTTCTTCCTTCTCCTGTTCATCTTTATCTAATTTGCCTTATGAATTTGTTCCAGCTAAATGCATTAGGGGAGATGAAAATGTGAATGTCAATCAACCTGGAAAGAAAGTGCTTATGCACTATGACCCGTGGAGAACCATTAGTTCTCAAAAGCACTGAGAGAGTAGGCAGTTGTGGCCTGCAGCCACATTTTGGCACTGAATCATGTCCTGTTTAGCATTGTTCACTAATTATTTCAAGTTATTTCCCCTCTCTGAGATTCAATTTCCTAGCTAGTTGTAGCATGAATTTGGATGAGATCCTCTTTAAGCCCTGTCTAGTTCTTCTCAGTTCTCTTTTCTGCTCCTCTACCCTCATTTACATATAAAAATTCAGAAAATAGAAACTAGAAACAACAATGGAAAGCTAAGCAAATCCCTTATACAGAGCTCAGATTCTCTTTAGTGTAATATCCAGGCACAGTTTGGGGCCTCTGGCTGCTGCCCAGAATGCTCACCATCCTGGACCATCCTATCGTAATACTAAATCAACGTCTGTGACACTCAGTTTTCACCCCTCAGCGAGCATCTGATGACAAACGGAACTTCTGAGCACAGGAGTTCAAGACCAGCATCCAGAACAGTTCCACTAGAAAAGTTGGTTCAGAGAGTAGCTGAAATGGTCACACTTTGTGCTTACTCTTAAGAACCATGCTTCTAAACTTTAGCTATGCATTAGAATCACCTGGGGAGCTTTCAAAACAGCAGAGATTATAATTATATTTGGTTTAGGATGGGGCCTGGGCAGTGGTATTTTTTAAAAGCTCCCCAGGCAATTGTAAGTGCATCCAAAATGGAGAATTATTGATTTCGGTCAGATATTGGAGTGTAATTATTGGGGCCCACCTCTGAGTTTGTGGGCACACCTGCAATAACCCTGACAGGCTCTAAGTAGAACTGATGTTGGATGAATCAATGGATGAATGAACAAATAAGCATGAGATAGTATAGTGGAAAGAGTACTGGACCAAAGGCCAGGAAACCATAATCCCAGCCCTGGCCCAATCACTGTGTAAGTACTGTACCAGCAAATATTCTCCCTGAGCCTCAATTTACTCTCTTGTGAAAAGGGAATAATAATATCTCTTTTATGTGAAGATAGTACATATGAAAGTGCTCTGCATATGTGTACATTATATTGAGAAATTGTTAAAAATAAATAATAACTGCCATCCTAGCCAACTGTTGTTTTTTTTTTTTTTAATAAAACCTGGAAATGTGAATTGATGAAAAAATTGACTGTAGGGTCGGAGTGGGAAGAAGACCCCACACTCTAGCCATGTGGTTCATGTTATCCTAGTTCAAGCCAAGAGTGATTACTGTTTTGGGGGATTGCTATAAGATGTCTGTGCTCGGCCCCCCCATTCATATGTGGTAGCCTAATCCCCAATGCAATAGTATTTGGAGGTGGAGATTTTTGGGGGTATTAATGCCCTTATAAAGAAGCCTCCAGAGAGCACCCTCTCCCCTTCCATCATATGAGGACACAGCAGAAGGCACCATCCATGAACCAGGAAGCAGGTCATCACCAGACACTGAATCTGCCAGCACCTTGATCTTGGACTTCTCAGCCACTAGAACGATGAGCAATATATTTTTGTTGTTTGTAAGCCACCCAGTTTATGATATTCTTTTTTCTTTTTCTTTCTTTTTAAAAAAATTTTTTTGAGACCTCTGCCTCCCAAGTTCAAGCCATTCTCCTGCCTCAGCCTCATGAGTAGCTAGGATTACAGGCATGCACCACCACACCTGGCTAATTTTTTGTATTTTTAGTAGAGACAGGGTTTGCCACATTGGCCAGGCTGATCTTGAACTCCTGATCTCAGGAGATCTGCCTGCTTCGGCCTCTTAAAGTGCTGAGATTACAGGCGTGAGCCACCATGCCCAACCTTTTGAAAAATTTTTTGAGATAGGATTTTGCTTTGTTACACAGGCTGCAGTGCAGTGGTACAATCTCAGTTCACCGCAACCTCCCCATCCTGGGCTCAAACAATCCTTCAGCGTCAGCCTCCCAAGTAGCTGGGACCACAGGAACTGCCACCATGCCTGGCTAATTTTTGTGTTTTTTGTAGAGATGGCGGTTTCACCATGTTGCCCAGGCTGGTCTCCAACTCCTGGGCTCAAGTGATCCACCCTCCTTGGCCTCCCAAAATCCTGGGATTACAGGCGTGAGCCACCACACCTGGCCTGGTTTATAGTATCCTATTGTAGCAGCCCTAATGAACCAAGACTGAGATCATGAAGCCACACTGACTGACCAGTGTCCCAAGCCCTGCCAACAAGCCTTGCACCCCAGGTCCCACTAGGGCCCCCTCCCCAGCTGCGTTGTTGCCATCTCCCTGTTTCTCAGTGCTGGCTGTGCTCAGTGGATGCATGAATGAGTGTCCCTGGATTTCTAACTCTGAGTGCAGCTTTAATACATGCCTTTGTCTTTTCTGCTGTGGCAACTTTCTGGACCACCACCTGATGACTTTGGAGTTGTTTCTTGTAAGGGGCATGAGTCTGCTGACTCCTCAGTCTGGATGTCCCCTGCTGCCACCTGTGAGAAGCTCCCACTCTCTTGCCCCCAGCAGTTTGGGCCCCCCACTAGTCAGACCAGTCTTGGCTCTTCATGAAGGGGTATGTGGAATTCAGACAAAACACATGATGTTTGCCCAAGATCTTACTGTTTTTATTTACGTTTTTAAATAACTTGTTTTTCTTATTATTACAAAGCAACACGTTTGAAAAAATTTTGGAAAAACCAGGCAAACAGAAATTAAGAAAGTACAAATCTTCCACAAATCCCTCAATCTGAGAATCACTGTTTAATGTTCTTAACTTTGTGTATACACACTCACACACACACACACACACACACAGACACACACACACATACATATTTGGAAAAATTGGGTCATCCTATACTTAGCGATTTGTAACCTGCTTTTTCACTTAATAATGTCTCACTGCCTTAAAGAGTCATCTTGCCCTACTATTTAC
Organism: Cacajao melanocephalus; assembly: GCA_963573385.1. Taxonomy (NCBI): domain Eukaryota; kingdom Metazoa; phylum Chordata; class Mammalia; order Primates; family Pitheciidae; genus Cacajao; species Cacajao melanocephalus. The sequence goes on along the minus strand of CAUYLG010068401.1, from coordinate 21,133 downwards.
CTCGAGCCCCATGTGTCCACTTCTACTGCTCTGAGTTGCTTACAGTTATTTACAAACTGAGCAATATAAATTAGAACAGGACAAATCAATAAAGTGTGCAGCGCTTTTCTAGCTAACTGGTGCCTGGTAATCGGTGCTTTGACCAGTGATGTCTGCTTAGCGACAAACCCTACATGTTATAAAATATTGTTTTCATCAAGAGCTCCAGGGCTCAGGCTGTAACAGAAACAACGGGTTTACAGAGCAGCCATATCCTTAAAACTGTGATGGTTTCTATGAAACTGGAAAATTCCATTGCCACAGCCAATGTCAACAGGCAAGAAAGGAATGCAGGCATTCAAAGGAAGGGAAGAACTGGATGAACAGACTATGGGTAACTGGCAACAATTCTGTGAAAATGACCGCAAGGTACCGGCTTTTGTCATTGGGGTTCAGAAATTAAAGTCCAGGCACTGGCCCTCCCTGAAGCAGGTAAGGTAGTAGGCCTGTTTGTTTAAAGAAGGAACTTAGGCTAGGGTTCTAGCGGTGATGGAACTACCTAACCACATCCCAGGAGCCCCCAGCCCTGCCCTGGGGCCTTGTCCCCCAATCTTACAATGTTCCTTGGCCAAGTGGCCACGTGCCCACACCACAGGCCACCTCAAGATTCTTGCCGATGCTGTGCCTCAGAATGGGAAGCTTGATGGCTGCTGAGGGTAGGAGGTGGGGACTTGCAGAGAGAGAGTTGGGATTCAGTCTGAGAGAGAGTGAGTGGTTGTCACACGCGTCAGGTGTCACACAAGGAGAGATTACATTCAGATCCCTCTAGGTTCCTACTTCTCACCAAAGTTATTGCAGAAATCTCTGAACTGGGCCCCCTTGTTTCCTGATGCCTTTCTTCACCATCCATTCACCAAAATGCCACCCAGAGTGATTTTCAATTACCCAATTAGATAATTCTTATTTAAAATGTTCTTTTCAATTATTTCTGGAAAGCAAGTAATACCTGCACGTTGTTTAAAAACCAAACACAACCAAAAGGCCCATAATGAAAAACATTAGCCTCTTGTCTGCTCCCCACCCACTGCCTACCCACTTGCCCCAGTTCTGGCTACCAAAGGCGACTACTCCTAAACTTTTTTCTTCTTTGGCAGTTCTGGTACTTAGCTTTATATTTTTAAATATCATGCTTATATTGTTATTTCCTGACCCATTAATTTTAAACTTTAAATGGTCTCCTTTTATGTAGATCAAGATTATAAAAATATATATAAATAGCTTTATTGAGGTATAAGGGACATAGAATAAACTGCATGTATTTAAAGTGTACAAATTGGCCAGGAGTGATGTCTTGCACCTATAATCCCGGCACTTTCAGAGGCTGAGGTGGGAGGATCTCTTGAGCCCAGGAGTTCGAGACCAGCCTGGACAACATAGCGTGACCCCATCTCTACAAAAAAAACTGAAAATTACCTGAGTATTTTGAGACCCTGTCAGAAAGAGAGAAAGAGAGAAAGGAAAAGAAAGTAAAGGAAAGGAAAGGAAAGAGAAACAGAGAGAGAAAGAAGATTAAAAAAGAAAGAAAGATTTTGTGCTAGAAAAAAAAGAACAATGAATAAGCACATGAAAAGATATTCACCATCATTAGCCACTAGAGAAACGCAAACTAAAACCACATTAGAATGGCCAAAATTTAAAAACCTGACCATACCAAATGTTTGCAAAGATGCACAGGAACTAGAATTCCCACACTGCTAGTGGAAATACGAAATGATAGAACTACTTTGGAAAACAGCTTGGCAGTTTCCTAAAAAGGTAAACATGCACTTATCATATGGTAGGGGATGATTCAGCTACTCTACTCCTAGGCATTTACTCACTAAAAGAGAAAGCAGATGTCCATACAAAGATCTGTACAGGAATATTCATAAGAGCGTCACTCCTAGGTATTTACTCACTAAAAGAGAAAGCAGATGTCCATACAAATACATTCCTTGTACAGGAATATTCATAACAGTCTTATTTGTAATAGCCCCAAACTGGAAACAACCTAAATGTCCATTAAAGCTGAATGGATATATAAACTGTAGTATTAGGTTGGTGCAAAAGTCATCGTGCTTTTTGCATTACTTTTAATGGCAAAAAAACATGATGACTTATGCACCAACCTAATATATCCACACAGTGGGCTACTACTCAACAATATAAAGGAATGAACTATTGATATATGCCACAACATGGATGAATCCCAAAGTCATTATGTTGAGTGAAATAAGCCAGGCCAAAAGAGTACATACCATGTAATTCCATTACATAAAACTCTTGAAAATGCAAACCAATCAATAGTGACGAAGAACAGATCAGGGGTTGCCTGGGAATGGTGGCAGGAAAGAAGTCAGAGAAGGAGGTGGCCAAGGGATGAGAAAACTTTTAGAGGTGATAGAGATGTTCATGTTTTTGATTTTGGTAATGGTTCTATGGGTGTACCAAGACCAAATGTATCAAATCATACACTTTATTTATTTTTATTGTTTTCCAAGACAGGGTCTCGCTCTGTAGCCCAGGCTGGAGTGCAGTGGTGTGATCATGGCTCACTGCAGTCTCAGATTCCTGGGTTCAAGTAATCCTCCTGCCTCAGCCTCCCGAGTAGCTGGGACTCCAGGCATGTGCCACCACGCCTGGCTAATGTTTTTATTTTATAGTTTTTTGTGGAGATGGGGTTTTGCCATGTTGCCCAGGCTGGTCTCAAACTCCTGGGCTCAATTATCCCACCTTGGCTCCCAAATGTTGGGATTACAGGTGTGGGCCATGGCACCCAGCTTATTCTGTCTTTATATTACATTGTCACATGTTTATATTTATATTATATTATATTGTTACATTTTATGATTATATACATTGTTTAACCAAGGGGTCAAAATTAACATGACCAAAAATATGAATTCTTGGTTAATGATATTAATTATATCAGATGCTGCCTGAGGTGATGCATTAGAAAAGATGCTACATTACAGTTGAAGTAGTCTTGCACAAAATGCATAATTTAAACTGAATCATAAGACAAAATCAGACAAACCCATGAGGGAAATTCTAAAACACAACAAGCTTGTACTCTCCAAGAAAAGCCAATATCCAGAAAGACAAAGGAAGCTGAAGAGCTGTGACACTGGATTGAATCCAAGACAAGAGGTTTCCCTGTTCAAAGGCCAGATCTAGCTCTAGACTTATCTGGACTGGGTAAGTAAGCTTCAGCATCCAAGAGGTTTAGGGAAGAAAACAGTGACAGAAGTTTTTAGGCAGCAGTGGGTGGGAAATTCAATGAATTCTGGAATCACAGATCAGGAGGTAAATGAGGTGGTGGCTAGGGTGAGGTATAGGGGAAGGGGCATGGAGCTTTCGTGCCCTCTCTCAGCAGGCCATCCTCTGGGAGCGTCCATGTGTTCAGCTAGCCAGAAGTTCCTTATTCTTATATCTTCTTTGGTGATGTGTCTGTTCAAATATTTTGCCCATTTAAAAAAATGTGGTTTTTTTCTTACTACTGCATTTGGAGAGTTTGTCATTCATTCTGTATATAAGCCTTTTATCAGATATGTAGTTTGCAAAGATTTTCTATGGGGCTTATCTTTTCATTCTCTTAACTGTGTTTTTAGAAGACCAGACGTTTACAAATTTGATGAAGGGCAATTTATCAATTTGTGCTTTATGTGTTGTCTAAGAAAATGTTTGCCTAGCCCAACTTTATGAAGTTTTTCTTCTATGTTTTTTTCTCAAAGTTTTATAATTTTAGCTTTTACATTTAGGTCTGAAATACATTTTGAATTAATTTTTATACGTGGTGTGAGATATGGATCAGTTACTATATATTTTTTTGCATGTGGATATTGAGTTGTTCCAGCTCTATTTGTTGAACAGACTGTCTTTCCTACACTAAACTGCCTTTGTATCTTTCTTGAAAATCCATGGTCCTATATGTGTGAAACTATTTTTGGACTCTAACTCTGTGCTCTGTTTCATTAATCTATTCATCTATCTTTACACCAATGCCAAAGTATTTGATTACTGTAGTTTATAAAAGTCCCCAAATCAGGTCATATGAGTTCTCTAACTTTGTCATTTTTGTTTTTCAAAGTTGTTTTGGCTCTTCTAAGTCCTTTGCATTTTCACTAAAATCGGTGTCAATTTCTGCAAAGATTCCTGCTATGATTTTAATTGGGATCACATTGAATCTTTATATTAATTTGGGAAGAATTGAGTCTTCTGATTGCGCTTGATTACAGGCATGATCCATCATGCTTGGCCGTATTTCAGGTTTGATTTTCCAGGATCAGAAATATTAAGTCTTCTGATCCTGGAAAATCAAACCTGAAATACGGCCAAGCATGGTGGATCACGCCTGTAATCCCAGCACTTTGGGAGGCTGAGCTGGGAGTATCACTTGAGCCCTAGAGTTTAAGACCAGCCTGGGCAACATAGTGAGAGTTTGTCTCTATTTTTTTTTTTTTAAAAGCAGAAATGCTGAAATATTCAGTTACAGAATTGCTTTTCTCTTATTTTCTAATATAGTTATATCAACAGTATTTTCTAAGAATTTGCCATGTGCCAAGAACTTTGGAATATTTAGTTTAAATCTTACAAAATTCTACCAAGTTAATATTATTATTAGTTCTGTGTTACAGATGAGGAAACTGTGAGAATCAGAGAGATTAAGGGACTTGCTTCAGAACACATAGCTAGTAAATGGTGCAGCCAGACTTACTATATATTACTCTTATAACTTTAAGACCAGACTCTGTAAATTGCCTTCATCTAAACACTCAAAGCTTTATTTGAGCAAAATCCCACCAACTATACCTGTCCCTCCAGCTAGCTCCAGCTTTTATTAGGTGAGATAACCAGTGAGAGAGAAGTTCATGGAATTGAGGGAAAACAAAAAACAAAACAAAAGAAAACAAAACAAAACAGCTCCAAATGTTCCTGTGGCTCAGTCTCTGGACCGGCATTGCCTGCAGGGGTGGCCCCTTGGCCAGGACATGGGACCTGAAATGTGGGAAGGTGGTTTCTTTTTCTTTTTCTTTTTTTCTCCTTTTTTTTTTTTTTTTGTACTTCAGAGACACCTGAATTAGCATTGTTTTTGAGTTCAGGAAAGAGAAAAGAAGCTATAGAGCAATGCTCTTTCCTTGCTAATGAAGTCTATGTGAACTTCTATGGTTTACACTATCCTTATAACATCTGAACCTGGAAATCACTTCCTAGTTTGACTTTAACTCCGTGAATCACCCCTTGTGCTCCACAGTCACCCCTCCAAACAAGACAGAGACGCTGAAACTAAGGGGAAAATGACTTTCAGTGGATTCCAGAAATAGAAACTTTTCATATTAAGAATGATTTCTCTAAAAAGTAAATTTGAATTAAAGAGCACAATATTATTCCTTAAGGTTACTGGTAAACAGGAGCGCAGCCTGAGCCCCAGCACACAGAGTCAGGAAAAAAAGAGGGTATTTGGGGGCTGTCAAAATTTTACATTACTTCAATTTTGATTTAGGGAGGTGGAAAGAGCCAGTCTGCATCAGAACACCCCTAAAGGGACAACAGGAAGATAGAACGGGAACTTTGCGTTCTGATGTAATACAATTACTCCGCAAATACTGTCTGGTACTTAGCTCTTGAGACTCAAGAGGTGTCTTCAGATTGAAAGGACTACACACCAAAAGGTAAGCTGGAACTGTTGCAGATTTCAGGGGTAAAAAACAAAAGCATCATGCATTGCTTCTGAAAATCAAATTAGAGAGGAGAGTGAGACCGAGCTATGGAATTTTTTCATCATTTCTTGTCTTCTCTGATGAGAAGTAAATAACCAGATCCTTTCTGATTCATCAGACTTTGAAACACATACACACACACACACACACACACACACACACACATAAACACACACACATATCCTAAAAATCCTATCAGATTCTCTCTCATATCAGAGAGAATCTGAAAATAAGATAGGATGCAGAACATAAATAAAAGCAATTCTACAAGTGATAAAGAGATGGAAGACCCAGATAGCAAGCACAGGAGTGTTTACTTCATAAGACAGCTTTGGATCTAGATAAAGAAGGCAGAGTAGTTATTGCAGGGCTTAACCGTCAAGATAAAGGCTGCTGGATACCCTGGGAAATTGCAAGCAAAATATTACAGCTCATGGAGGGTCTCTGCCCAAGAGCAGATAGGAACTCAGTAAAGCAATAACCTTGAGACTATCACATATCAGAGCCTGAGATGAAAATGGCCTCTAAGGTTGGGTGTGAGTGGCAGGAGGAAAACTGGCACCAGCAGAACGTGGATTGGCCTATGGGCAGAATACAAGGAGGAGTAATAAAACAAAACATTTCAAGGTAGGAAGAGATTGTTGGCGATGAACTGCCGGAAAGAGATTTGGGAAAACATTTTATTACTTTTGGATGCTGACAGCCAATGTATCATATCCAAGTTTCCTGATGGTGTAGTAATAACAAAGGCAAAGCAATAATAAAGGACAAAGCAATCCAATAAAAAAAAGATTTATTTTATTTAGTTACTAGGATTGGCAAAGGCACATGTGGTGTGATGCAAATAAATGGTGAAGTCTAGAGTGACAGGAAGAGAGAGGAAGTGTGAGAGCCAAAGAGGAATGAGGAAAAATGAGGGGTTAAAATGGATTATTTGGGCAAAGAATGAGAAAGTTTTGTGAGACACTGGAAAATTGGAAGCATTCAGGGATCTTGGCCCTTTTCTAGAGAAGTATCCTATTGTCCTTTATTATTACATCAGTGAACACATGTGGGGGTCCTCTAAAGTTGAGGGGTCATCCCCACAATGAGAGAACCCAATAACAGCTCTGCCAAATGCCAGAGATCCCCAGCTTCTGCGATCCCCAAGCTTTGTGGTTCCTGGGTGAGGAGACACAGGAACAGCAGTGCTGGCTTTGGTGTTGGCCTTTTTAATCCCTGGACACTGAACATGTGAGATTTTGCACAGACTTGAGGCCTGCAGAGATCTTACTTGCTTTTCAGACTCTGCCCCTCACCTTCTCTGTATCTAGGTCTTTGCTGGAGCCCTGATGGATGCTGAGCCACAACTTTCCTACCTAGGCTCCAAACCCAGTGCTTCTAACCTTGCCTTCCAGATTTGACTCCCAGTTGACCCATTGGCATCCTACCCCAGGATCATCAACTCAGAGTCTCCATCATGGCTGGGTGCAGTGGCTCACGTTTGTTATCTCAGCACACTGGGAGGCCATGGTAAGAAGATCACTTGAAGCCAGGAGTTTGAGACCAGCCTGGGCAATGTGATGGCTGTCTCGACAAAAAAATAGGAGAAAAAATTAGCCTGGCATGATCGCATGTGCCTGTGGTGCCAGCTACTCAGGAGGCCGAGGTAGGAGGATCTCTTGAGCCCAGGAAGTTGATGCTGCAGTAAGCCAACATCCTGCCACTGAACTCCAGCCTAGGTGTCAGAGCAAGATCCTGTCTCAAAATAAATAAAGAATCTCCACCACCAATGAGGATTTACTCGTAACCACAAGGTACAATAACTCCCCATGTACCCTCTGAGGTGGAAGAAAGAAGATCAATTTGGAAAAAAGATACATTTACAAACAGATAGCTTCTCTCATACCCCACAGAAAGTCAATGACTTTCTCCCTTTATCTTAAGTACCACACAGGCACATGCCACCACACAATGCTAATTTTTTTTCTTATGTTTTGTAGAGACAGCCACAACATTGCCCAGGCTGGTCTCAAACTCCTGGACTCAAGCGATCTTCTTGCCATGGCCTCTCAATGTGCTGGGAATACAAAAACCACCATCACTATCATCATCATCATCATCATCATCATCATCACCATCATTGTGATACAAATAGATATTCCACTTGTGGCTCAATTAGGCTGACAGCTTTATGTGTAATATGTTACTTAATCTTTCTCCCAATACTGCAAAGAAAGCATTGTTTATCATCCCCTTTGTACGGACGAGAAGATTGTGGGTGAGTTGGCCCAAGGCTAAGCATCTGGGGAGTGACACACCCGGCAGTCAAGTCTAGAGCCTGCCATCTTACTTATTAGCCTACACTCCTGCTTAAATCTTCTACTTCTCCTTATCATCTTATTTTTCCCAGCTCAAACATGAGTTCCCCTACAGGTTCTGGTGAGGTACATAGTAGATGCTCAATAAATAATATTTGTTTAGTTTATAAATGGGCTCACTGATGCTCACAGCTGCATCATGAATCCACTGGCCGTATGGAACTTGCTTTGGAGGGTTTTTGTCTTTATCACTTCTTTCTTTCTTTCTTTTTGAGATGGGGACTCGCTCTGTTGCCCAGACTGGAGTGCAGTGGTGCGTGGATGCCTTCTTGAGACAGTCTCGCTCTGTCGCCAGGCTGAAGGGCAATGGAACGATCTTAGCTCACCGCAACCTCTGCCTCCTGGGTTCGAGCGATTCTCCTGCCTCATCCTCCGGAGTAGCTAGGACTACAGGCGCTTGCCACCACGCCCAGCTAATTTTTGTACTTTTAGTAGAGACGGGGTTTCAACATGTTGGCCAGGATGGTCTCGATCTCTTGATCTTGTAGTCTGCCCACCTCAGCCTCCCAAAGTGCTGGCATTACAGGCGTGAGCCACTGTGCACCTGGCCTGCGGATCCCTTCTTTCATCAGTCGAGGTCCTCCCATCAGCTGGCCAGCCTTGAGCTATGTGAAGTAACACATTTTCAAGCCTCAAGCCCTGGGCCACTGTGACCCAGCATGGGGAGAAGCACAGAGCAAATTCTCATTATTGGCAGCTCAGTATTTTATCCACAGTGGACGAGGACATACAAGACTGAGGCGCAGGCGGCTGCCAGCCTGACTCAGTGTCTTGGCACTCTTTATGATTGTCACGGAAAAGCTGAATCCAGAATGAACATCTGCCCAGGCTAGTCAGAGAGGAAACAGCTTTTGGTTAGCTAATTAATTGCTTTTTCATCTGCATCAGATGATTCCATTTTAGTGCAGTGGCTTGAACACAAGGGTCTGGGAGCCTGGATTCACTCTTTTCACATTTCCCAGGTGGCGATAGTAGGTCCTTGTACCCCCTAGCCCAGGTCCTATCCAGTCTGGCTGGTGCCTTGAAGAAGAAAAGGACCTCACATTTGTCTAAGCAGACTTGTTCTTTCTAAAAAGAGTGAGCATCTGAGCTGGAGGCCTTTCTAGCCTACAGTTTTTGAGAGTGGGGCCCACATGTGCCTCTCACTATAGTTCAGATGACTTCACCCATGATGTACCCAGCACCCACTGCATATAATGATAGAACATGGATTCTTACAACCTAGTTTGGGGTGTGTGTGTGTGTGTCTGTGTGATGTGAGTGAGGAGGTCAATGGATAAGTTTTTGTTTGTTTTTGTAATGGAGTCTTGCTCTGTCGCCAGGCTGGAGTTCAGTGGCAGGATCTTGGCTCACTGTAACCTCTGCCTCCTGGGTTCAAGTGATTCTCTTGCCTCAATCTCCTGAGTAGCTGGGACTCCAGGTGTGCACCACCATGCCCAGCGAATTTTTGTATTTTTAATAGAGACGGGGTTTCACCATGTTGGCCAGGATGGTCTCAATCTCTTGACCTTGTGATCCGCTCGCCTCAGCCTCCCAAAGTGCTGGGATTACAGGCATGAGCCACTGCCCCTGGCCTTAATGGATAAGATTTATACACGGAAACAATAATGGAACAATTCAAAATAATGTATGTTCAAGAGCTAAATTGCTCAGTGCAGCTACAGGGAGAGATCAGTTACAGCCACGAAGTCCTTGGAGGATGAAAGAAATTTAGAGAAATGAAGAGGACCTTCCTGGAAGGACAACATGTACCAAGTGGTGGAGGTGGCAGTGAGAATCCCGAGTGTGAGGAGGGCTAGGCTTTGTACAGTATAGTCTGGGCAGTAAGAAGACTGTCTGTAATGGAGCCCAGGGTTCATGGTGGGGAACCCCATGTTTCCTTCTCCTAGCATTTTTCCAGAGCTTTCAAGGCATCACCAGCCCGTGTTCCAACTGTCCCCTGCCTGTAGTTCTCTCAAGCTGCTTTTAACACTTGATGGCCTTCAGCCCTTTATAACTGTGTTCCTTTAGCCTTTATAACCTTTAGCCTTTATAACTGGGAATTGAATGAATAGGCTGGTTCTAGAATGAAATATGCTGGATGTGCCAGGCATTCTGACTCATTCTGCCTTCAGATGAACAGGGGTGGCATTTGGGGCTTACATTAATTTATTCAATCATTTATAAATTCAAAAATTATGTGTTAAAAGCCTTCGATGTTCTCAACACTAATATAGGAGCTATTTTATCAACAGTGATAAAACAGATAAACTCTTACCCAGGTGGCACAGACATTCTTATAGGAAGGATAGATAATCAGGCCTGCTGGAGAATTGGTGAGGTTCCGTGCAAAATGGAAATTTGGGGTCTTTTGTTCAAATAGCAGAAGAGTGTTGTTAAAGGTACTAAAATATAAAGCTTTTTTTCTTTTTTTTCCTGCAGTTTCCCTCTCAACCTGTCATGACATTTTAAAATTTGCTACATAAGATCCTTCTAAGAAAAATAATCATTTAAAAATTACCACCATAGATTTCATCATTTATGTTTATATTGTATAATGCCAGTTTTAAATATAAGCATAAGAGTGTTTGATGAAATTACGAGATTCATATTTCATAGCTCATACATGTGTATGGACTTAGTTTTTACCAGAACAGTGAAAACTCTGCGTAAAACTAATTCAATTATTTTTATTTCATTTCCTGATATATGACATCCTACTAACACTGTCTGCCTTTGGCATGCTGATGAGTAAAGAAGGTCTGAAAAGACTGTGGGTTGCCCAATCTTTCCCTTTCCTTCTATGCCATTATTTTTGGTGTACGTATATAATTGAGGCACTGACAGACCCCGAGGCAACATGAGAACTTGCTTCAAATAAAAGAAGAAAGCAATGGAGTTCTAAGAAACACAAATGACCACAGAATCCTATCATATCTTTTCTTTCTTTTTTAAATTTTTTTATTTCTTGAGACGAATTCTTGCTCTGTCCCCCAGACTGGAGTGCAGTGGTGCTATCTTGGCTCACTGCAACCTCTATCTCCCAGGTTCAAGTGATTCTTGTCAGCCTCTGAAGTAGCTGGGACTACAGGTGCATGCCACCACACCCGGCTAATTTTTTGTCATTTTTTTTTTTCGAGATGGAGTCTTGCTCTGTTGTCCAGGCTGGAGTGCAATGGCATGGTCTTGGCTCACTGCAACCTCTGCCTCCTGGGTTCAAGTGATTCTCCTGCCTCAGCCTCCCTAGTAGTTGGGATTACAGGCACCCACCACCATGCCCAGCTTTTTTTTTTTTTTTTTTTTGTATTTTTAGTAGAGATGGGTCACCATGTTGGCCAGGCTGGTCTCGAACTCCTGACCTCGTGATCCACCCACCTTGGCCTCCCAAAGTGCTGGGATTACAGGGTGAGTTACCACGCTCAGTCTATTTTTCATATTTTTAATTGAAACAGAGTTTTGCCATGTTGCCCAGGCTGGTCTCGAACTCCTGAGCTCAGGCAATCCACCCACCTTGGCCTCCCAAAGTGCTAGGATTACAGATGTGAGCCACTGTGCCCAGTCCCTATCATATCTTTTCTTACTCATGTTACTTCCCTGCACTATATTAGGATTGGCTTAGAATGTGCCTTTCTAGAACCACTATATATTTAAAAAGAACCGCAAAACTTTTGATCCTCTTTCCGCTATGTCTTTTCCAGTATGTGTCTTTATAAAAGGGAGCTCTGCAAAGCCCATGACGGTCTTGTTCATTAGAAAAGCTTAGATCCAGAATATATGCTCACCCCCATGGCTCAGTGATACAGGAATTAAACGATTCTTGAGTAAAAAGAATGAGTGTATTGTCTTTGTGGCAAGGGTGTTGGGGCAATGCTAGAGGATATGCGACAATGCGTGTGGGTGGTGAGTGCATGTCACGCCTGGGCGAGGCTTAGAAGGGGTGTGGTATGTGTTCCTGTGTGGTATTTGTGGCACATGTTTTGTATGTCTGTGTGATTGGCAGACAGGGCTTGTGGTGTGTTTGTGTATGTGTACAATATGAAATGAACATTAGTTTTAGTTTTCTCAGCACACTTTTCCTCTGGGCTGTGTAGCCCCCATCTTTTGCTTCCCCTGAAATGCCAGTCTGTTCTCATGTTCTTCTAAGTAAAATAACATGCAGAATTTAGCCATTCACAAACAAGACCCACTGGTTTTTATCTGAGTCAAGTACTCCCTGGGGCTTTGTTTTTTTTTCTCGTCTCCTTCCTGTAAATCCATTTTATGCGTTGGAGTTAGAAGATGACATCTTGTTACATCATGTTAGACAGCACCGTAATTTTTTCCGGCAAACCATTTCCAATCAGGCTAAGCAGACAGAACTGGACAATGACAACCCAGCAGAAATAAAGGATCAGCTCACAGCCCTGCAGGGGGGACTCGGAGGAGCCTTGTCCCCAGATCTGTGGTTGACTCGCTGTGTTTTAAGTTTTAACTCCTTAGATTGGGGATGAAGAAATCTTTCCAGGTTCGCAGCTCTTCCAGTGATAATGCACAGTCTTTCTCTGGCAGAGCTGAGGGTGCCTGTCTTGGGGAGGGGCCTCTGCAGGAGGAGGGAGCAATAGGGTGAGACTGATGGCCTGCCTGAGGTCCTTTCTATACTATGCACAGGTCAGGCCTGTCTTTTGCTTTCCAGCTGCAGCTGCTATTTATAGTCCTGTCTCTGTTTGCTATTCTGCCTGTGACCCCTGTAGTCAGCTCAAGGCCTGTGTTTTAAAAAGAGCTCTTCTATTCTCATATTCAAGCCCACCACTGAGGCTTTCCTTTAGCAGTCTGTGTGCCAAAACTCAGTGAAAGGGCTCCCCAGGTCCCCTCCCCGCCTCCTGCTATGCCATGCATCAGACTGGGTGTTTGGGTTCCTTCAGCACTGCCATGCATCTACACCCACAGCCCGTGTTGTGGTGAGAATTAGTTCTAGGTGGGACTTACATCTTATTGTGGGTGATCTGCCAGAGTGCCCCTTCCAAACAAATCTCATTATGTCAGCCTATGGTCTAAAAATATTCACTAACTTACTAGCTGTACTGCCCAGATAACTAAGACAAAAGACCTTAGGATCTATAAAGTCAGGGATGTGTAAGAATACCAAACTCAGAGCCAGGTGATCCAGGTTTGAACCATAATTCCAAGCTGTGTGACTCTGAGCAAGTCGGTGATGCTCTCTGAGCTTCCCCTTCCTGCTTTGCAAAGAGATTGCCTGCTTCTCGGGGTGGGGATGCTGCAAGCACAAGGGTGAGAAAGTAACCTAGAAGCCTCTCCACTTGCACATTTTGCTATTGCAACCTCTCATACTTCCCAAAAGAATGTGGCAACAAATGCAGGTGGGGAGGAATTGTCATGCTCTGGGGATCATAGAGAAAAAGATTCCTAGGTGTGACTCAATCAGCCAGTACTGGATTTTTTTTAATTGAAAAATACTCAAGATCAAAACTTAGAAGGTATTTGTAAATATTGTAAATTTAATACAAGTCAATAAAAATCAGTTGAACACATATTGCATGCCAGTCAATGAAGTCAACACCAGAGATATCAAGAAAAACACACAGAAATAATTAAAACAAAATGTTTCTGTGGTTCTTATCACAAAAAAAGGGAAAATATTTCAAAACAACCACAAAGAGAATCCAGAACTCAATCTCACTCTATAAATTTAAAATGTGATAAATATGAGAGTAAGAAAAAATTGTTTTATAAGAACTATGTGTACCACTGGTCATAAATTTGGAAAAGGATTTGTTTACATCAATACTTTATATCATATCATATAGAAAATGGCAATTGGGCTACTAATTATATACAAATAGACAAATTACAGGACAAAATTACAAAAATTCAGCATAAAAACTGCCAGATCAATAGAGAAATAGGTTCTCAATTTGGAAGTGATAGAATAAATCATGAAGATTGACAGTCCCAAATAAATATTTTAAGAGCTTTCAAATAATGAAAACCGGTAACTTTAATATAAAATATCAATATAAAATATCAATTATCAATCATGGTAAAGAGTATGTAATGACTAGCCTGGCCAACATGGTGAAACCCTGTCTCTACTAAAAATACAAAAATTAGCCGGGCATGGTGGCAGGCACCTGTAATCCTTAGCTACTCAGGAGGCTGAGGCAGGAGAATTGCTGGAACCTGGGATTCCAGGAAGTTTCAGTGAGCCAAGATCACACCACTGCACTCCAGCCTGGGCAGCAAAAGTGAGACTCTGTCTCAAAAAAAAAAAAAAAGAGTATAAGAGTATGTACTGATACTTTAAAAATTACTCATTAAAAATATAAAAATAAAACATTAAGATTTCAATAGGTGAATAAAAAACAAAATGAACAAGGAATTTACAAACAAGAAACTACTGATTGCCCATAAACCCCAGAAAAAAGTTTGTCTTTATAATGAAATAAATGTACACTCCAGCAACATCGAAATATCAATTAGGAGAAGTTAAAATGGGACGGTTAACGATGGTCTAGTTGTGGGTGACACTGGAGAGTCATATATTGCTGATGCCAGTGTGAATTCTTATAACCTGTTTGAAAAATAAAATGACAATGCATATCCAAACCCATAACATATTCAAACCCTTTGAGCTTAATGTTCCTCTCCAAAGAGTTTATCCTAAGGAAGAAATCAAAAGCAAAAAAGCTTCATGATTGACATTGTTTAAATTTTGTTTAATAGTCAAAATTGATAATAAATTAAATGCTGAACAAAAGAGGCACTACAAAGAAAAGTGTGATGACTATGAACCTTAAGAACAAATACTATGCAGGTATTAAAATAATGATAATAAAAAGGTGAAAATATGAAAACATTTACAATAAAATAATTTAAATGAGGCTGCACGTGGTGGCCCATGGATCACACCCATAATCTCAGTACTTTTGGAAGCCAGGGCAGGAGCACTGTCTGAGGCCAGAGTTTGAGACCAGCCTGAGCAACATAGTAAGACCCCATCTCTACAAAATTATTTTTTTTAAATTAGCTGGACATGGTGGTGTGAGCCTGTGGTCCCAGCTACTTGGGAGGCTGAGGCCAGAGGATCACTTGAACCAAAGACTCTGAGGCTGCAGTGGGCTATGATTGTGCCACTGCATTCCAGCCTGAGCAACAGAGGGAGACCTTCTCTCTAAAAACAAAAAATATAAAAGATAAAAGATAAAATTTAATATTACATAAATACAATATAATAATTACAATGATGTGGAATGAGTTATACATTTTAACAGAACTAAAACAAAATATGCAAAAGTATAAAAATATTTTTATTACATTATGGGATTATGATTTTTTTTAATTAAAAGAAAGATTCCTTAATTGTGCTATACTGATTTTTGATTTGGCAAAAAAAATTAATTTTTTAAAAATTAACAAGTAAAAATTGTTTATATTTATGGCATACAACATGATGCTTTCATATATGTATACATTGTGGAATGGCTAAATCAAGCTGTTACACATGTGCATTACTTCACATACTTTTTTGGTGTGGTGAAAACACTTAAAATCTACACTCTTGGCAATTTTCAAGGATACAATATATTGGCATTAACTGTAGTCACCATGATATACAATAGCTCTCTTGAAGTTATTCCTCCTAACAAATTCTGTGTCCTTGGCCAACATCCCCTCCATCTCCCCTACCCCACCCCCAGTCTCTGATAATCACCATTTTGTTCTCTATGTCTGTAAGTTTGACTTTTTTAATACTCCATGTTAAAGTGAGAGATCATGTGATATTTGTTGCCCTGTGCCTGGCTTATTTCACTTGACATGATGTCCTCCAGGTTCTTCAATGTTGCCACAAGTGACAGGATTTTATTCTTTTTCAAAGTGGTACAGTGAATGTGTAATGCATTTTCTTTATTCCTCCGTTGATGGACACTTAGATTGATTCCGTATCTTGGCTATTGTGAATGGTGCTGCATCGAATAAGGGAGTGCAGAGCTCTCTGACGTAGTAATTTCTTTTTTTTTCTGAGATGGAGTCTTGTTCTATCACCCAGGCTGGAGTGCAGTGGTGCAATCTCGGCTCACTGCAACCTCTGCCTCCTGGGTTCAAGTGATTCTCCTGTCTCAGCCTCCCAAGTAGCTAGGATTACAGGCACCCACTGGGCTAAGTTTTCTATTTTTAGTAGAGACAGGATTTTGCCGTGTTGGCTAGGCTGGTCTAAAACTCCTGACTTCAGGTTATCCGCTTGTCTCGGCCTCCCAAAGTGCTGGGGTTACAGGCGTAAGCCACTATGCCTGGCCTGACATACTAATTTCTTGCCTTTGAATAAATATCCAGTAGTGGCATTGCTGGATGGTATGGCAAGTCTATTTTTAATTTTTTAAAGAATCTCCATATGGTTTATCATAATGACTGTACTAATTTACACTCCCACTAACAGAGTTATAAGGGCTCCCTTTCCCCATATCATCGCCAACACTTACCTATCACTTTTTGGATGATAGTTGTGCTAACAGTTGTGAGGTGACATTTTGTTGTGGTTCTAATGTGTGGTTCTAATGTGTGTTTCTCTGATGATTAGTGAGTGATGTTGACCAACCTGTTTGCCATTTGTATGTCTTCCTCTTTTTGTATTAAAATTTTTTATTTTAAATTTTATTTAATTACTTAAATTTTTTTTTTTTTTTTTGTAGAGACAATGTCTCACTATGCTGCCCAAGCTAGTCTCAAACTCCTGGCCTCAAGCAATCTTCCTGCCCTGCC
Organism: Cacajao melanocephalus; assembly: GCA_963573385.1. Lineage (NCBI taxonomy): Eukaryota > Metazoa > Chordata > Mammalia > Primates > Pitheciidae > Cacajao > Cacajao melanocephalus. The sequence goes on along the minus strand of CAUYLG010068401.1, from coordinate 4,302 downwards.
TGAACTTCCCAAAGTGCTGGGATTACAAGCATGAGCCACAGCCCCTGGCCCTTGGCCCATTTTTTAATCAAGTTGTTTGTTTGTTTTAGTATTGAGTTATTTGAGTTTCTTATACATTTTGGATAGGAAAACATATTAAAAAGAAAAGAAAAAAAATCTTCCTCAGATTGGCCCGAACTTAAATTCTGGGTATATATTTTTTTATCTTAGTTCTTGCTAATCCTATTTTGACCTACTGTTTGTAGCCAGATCCTCCCATACTCATCCCCAGCTCCACCACAGGGCAAATTCCAATGATCTGGCTGCCACTGGCTTCCTGATAGAGATCTTTGTGTTACTACAACCCTGGCAGCAGACAAGAAAGGAAATGCTTAATTCTGATCACTTCAGGATTCCCAGCTTCCCTTTCTCTATTCTATAGCAGCATCCCTCTTGGCCCCACAGGGCCTATTTGAGAAGAGCTTGTGCATCCAGCCCTCATCCTGTGCTCAGCTGTATCACAATACTGAGAGGAAAGATCAGGACAGCTTTTTACAAGTACATAGTCTCAGCATAGGCAAATAGCGTGGAGCAGATTGAGAAAGAATTCCTGAAGGAATTAAGACCTGTGTATTATTTCTCTTCCTATTTTCTAGTTTCTTTCTTAGAGCCAATCCTTGAGTCAGTATTCTTTTCTGTAAGTTGATCCTATGTGCATCTACATGTCTGTTCAACAGTCTTTTAGTGCCACACTCCGTTCCACGCCCACGGCTTACAAAGATGAACAAGACACAGTCCCTGGTTCCAAGGAGCTTGCTATCCAGCAGGAAAATAATCATTAAGCCAAAATTGTTCCCTATAGAAATGTGCTAAGTCCCAAGTCTGAAATCTGGCATCACATTCTAGGAAACATCAAGAAGATTCTGGCCCAACCTGGACATTCAGAGATGGCATGATGTCGGGGGTTAGCAAGACAGAAATGTGCAAAGTGGGGTTGGAGAGGGTGGGGTGTGATAAGATGGGATAAAGGATGCTTGTGACAGAGGAAACAGTGTCAGCCAAGACCAGCCTGAAGGGAAACAAGCAGAGTGGGTTTAAGGAAAACTATCTTTCAGCTTCCTGGTGTTTTTAAAAAAGAAAGCTATTTTAGTGTCTGAGACAAGAATCCACTCCTTTCTGTTTGTTTTATTTATTTATTTATTTATTTATTTATTTATTTATTTATTTTTAGAGACAATGTCTTGCTCTGTCACCCAGGTGGAGTGCAGTGGTACCATCATAGCTCACTGTAGCCTGGAACTCCTGGGCTTGAGAGACCCTTCCACATCAGTCTTCTGAGTAGCTAGGATGATGGGTGTGCATACCACTCTGCGTCACTATCCTTTCAGTCCTTTTAATTACCCAGTTCTGCTAGAGAAGCCTCTGTCTCTGACAGCACAGTTGGAGTAGAATGCAGTGGAGCAATTATAGCTCACTGTAACCTTGAACTCCTGGGCTCAAGCAATCCTCTTGCCTCAGCCTCCTGAGTAGCTGAAACTACAGGCAAATGCCACCACACCTGGCTATTTATTTATTTATTTATTATTTATTTATTTGCAGAGACTGGGTCTTGCTTTGTTGCCCAGGTTGGTGTTGAACTCCTGGCTTCAAGCCATCCTCCCACTTCTTCTCCTAAAGCACTGAGATTATAGGTCTCAGCCACCACATCTAGCCCCAAGCAATTTCTATTTGTGAAAATGCTTGGGTGTTGTTAACTTTTCCTGAATGAATTCTGAGGTGTGTATGAAGAACTCGGGTTAATATAATTGCTATATTTTAAAAAGCTTGGTATTATAAAGTTTTCTGTATCTAAGGAATGAACCAATGGCTTTATTTCAAGTGGTACATTCAAGAAGGTAACAGTTCAGAAATAATAAATAACTGATTTTTAGCAAGAGTGCCATGGTCATTCAATAGAAAAAGATGGGTCTTTTCGCCAAATGGTGCTGAGACCACTGGATACCCACATACAACAGAATAAATTTGAGCCCCTCATCTCACTTTATATGCAATAATTAATTCAAAATAAATCGAAGACTCAAAGAGCTACAACTATAAAACTGTTAGAAGGAAACAGAGCTACACATCTTCATGACCTTGCATCAGGTAATGGTTTCTTAGATATGACAATAGAGCACGCACACACACACACACACACAAACACACACACACACAAAAAGAGAGAGAGAGAGAAAGTAGAGAAATTGGACTTTACAAAAATTAAAGACTTTTGTGAATCAAAGGCCACTACCAAAAAGGTGAAGAGACAACTCACAGAATGGGAGAAAATACTTGTAAGTCTGATAAGAGTCTAGTAAGTAGCATATATAAATAACTTTTATAACTCAGCAACAGTAAGACACAAAACACAATTTAGATATGGGCAAATGACTTGAATAGGAATTCCTCCAAGAAGTTAGATAAATGACCAGTATACAAACGGCCAATAAACACGTGAAAATATTCTCAACATCATTAGCCATTAGGGAAGAATGCAGTAAAAAATCAAAATAAGATACTACTTTATACTCATTATGATAGCTATAGTAAAAATAAAAAATAAACAGAAAGTCACAAGCATTGGTGATGGTGTGAAGAAATTAGAACCCTCATATATTACTAGTGGAATGTAAATGACACAGCTGCTATGGAAAATAGGCAGTTCCTCAAAAAGTTAAACGTAGAATTACCAATAACCCAACACTTCCACTCCTAAGTATATATACAGGAGAATTGAAAACATATGTCTGCACAAAAACCTGTACACGAGTGTTCACGGCATGATTCATAACAGCCAACAGTGGAAACAATCAAAAGTTCATCAACTGATGAAAGGATAAGCAAAATGTAGTCTAGCCATGCAATGAGATATTATTTGATCATAAAAAGAAATGAAGTGCCCATTACATGCTGCAACATAAATGATCCTTGAAAACATTATGCTAAGTAAAGAAGCCAGATGTAAAAGGCCACATACTGTGTAATTACATTCATATGAAATGTCCAGAATAGGCAAATCTGTAGAGACAGAAAGTAGGTTAGTGGTTCCTGTATGGAAGCTGGGGAGGAAGGGATAAGGAGCTAATGAGGGGAAAAGGGATGAGGAACTTTCATTTTGGTGTGATGAAAATCTTCTGGAATTAGATAGTAATGATGGCTGCACAACATTGTGAATATATTAAAAAAAACCATTAAACTGTACACTTTAAAATGGTCAAATGGGCCAGAAGTGGTGGCTCACACCTGTAATCCCAGCACTTTGGGAGGCTGGGGAGGGCGGATCATGAGGTCAGGAGTTCGAGACTAGCTTGACCAACATGGTGAAACCCTGTCTCTACTAAAAATACAAAAGTTACTCGGACATGGTAGCGCTTGCCTGTAATCCCAGCTACTCAGGAAGCTGAGGCAGGAGAATTGCTTGAACCCGGAAGGTGGAGGTTGCAGTGAGCCGAGATCACGCTATTGTCCTCCAGCCTGGATGACAGAGTGAGATCCCATCCCCCCCGCCCCCACCCCAAAAACACCAGGTCAAATGTTGTGTGAATATTATCTAAAAAAAATTTTAAAAAGGAATGGGGAGAGACCTTTAAACTTCACTGCACTGAACTTAAGCTAGCATTCGAGACTCCATCGTGACCATAAATGAGATGTTACAATTTGAGAAGCACTTTTAATGCTAGGGTTTCAGCTGGGAGTGGTGGGAAAACACCAGTAAGACACTAGCTCTGTCCTCAAGGTGCTCATTCCCTATTGGAAGACACAGGCCCATTGCACTAACTACAGCATAAGCCAGAGGACAGTAAATGCCACTGTGCAGAGGACAGTAAATGCCACCATGGAGAGAGGTGGTTCTGCTGGGGTGCAAGGGAAGGAGTGGTTTATTCTGACTGAGGAAGACGGGAAGGCCTTATAGAAGAGGAGACATTGAAATTGGGCTTCTAAGGATGAGTAGGAGTTTTATAGGTGGAGAAGGTGAGAGAAGAGCCATCTAGTCAGTGGGGCCAGCTTGAGCAAAGGTCTCGAGATATACAAAACATTCAAAGATATTCACATTAACTGGATGGTATGATTCAAGCTATGGTTTCTTTCTTCTTCTAGCCAGTACTCGATCATTGCTTTTTATTAAACAACATAACTGTTATTCACATTGATCCTTGGCTCTTGTGTCACAGAACATAACATGAGCCTTGGATGTAAAAGTAGAGAAACAGAAATGTGGTTATTGAGTCTTGGAGGGCTTGGCAAGGTCTCTTAAGTTCTCTTGCTGCATCCAGATCCTTTTTT
>CAUYLG010068400.1:0-116335 GCA_963573385.1 Cacajao melanocephalus | reverse complement strand
ACCAAAAGCAATGGCAACAAAAGCCAAAATAGACAAATGGGACCTAATTAAACTTCAGAGCTTCTGTACAGCAAAAGAAACAATCATTAGAGTCAACCGGCAACCAACAGAATGGGAAAAAATTTTTGCAATCTACCCATCTGACAAAGGGCTAATATCCAGAATCTAAAAAGAACTAAAACAGATTTACAAGAAAACAACAAACAAACCCATCAAAAAGTGGGAGAAGGATATGAACACTTTTCAAAAGAAGACATATATGAGGCCAACAAACATATGAAAAAATGCTCATCATCACTGGTCATTAGAGAAATGCAAATCAAAACCACATCAAGATACCACCTCACGCCAGTTAGAATGGTGATCATTAAAATCTGGAGACAATAGATGCTGGAGAGGATGTGGAGAAAAAGGAACACTTTTACACTGTTGGTGAGAGTGTAAACTAGTTCAGCCATTGTGGAAGACAGTGTGGCGATTCCTCAAGGACCTAGAAATAGAAATTCCTTTTGACCCAGCCATGCCATTACTGGGTATATACCCAAAGGATTATAAATCATTCTATTATAAAGACACATGCACATGTATGTTCATAGCAGCACTGTTTACGATAGCAAAGACCTGCAACCAACCCAAATGCCCATCGACAATAGACTGGACAAGGAAAATGTGGCACATATACACCATGGAATACTATGCAGCCATAAAAAATGATGAGTTCGTGTCCTTTGTAGGGACATGGATGAATCTGGAAACCGTCATTCTTAGCAAACTAACACAAGAACAGAAAATCAGACACTGCATGTTCTCACTCACAGGCAGGTGTTGAACAATGAGAACACATGGATACAGGAAGGGGAGTACACACACTGGTCTGTTGCGGCGGCGAAGGGAGGGACCGCGGAGGGGTGGGGAGGTTGGGCAGGGATAACACGGGGAGAAATGCCAGATGTAGGTGACGGGGTGGGGGGGATGGAGGCAGCAAACCACACTGCCATGTGTGTACCTATGCAACAATCCTGCACGTTCTGCACATGTACCCCAGAACCTAAAGTACAATTAAAAAAAAAAAAAACAGTGATACTCTTGTCACACACACATACACACACAAAAGATGTAGGACGATCCGCTCTCGGACATGTGTACCTTCCCCACTGCCCTCCCCCCAGCAACCGTCAGGACCCTGTAGGCCGCCCAGACTCGCAGCTGCGCCCTCAACACGCACAGGGGTGGCGGTGCCCTCAGCCCCGCGGTGGCAGCCCGGGAACGTGGGCTGACGCAGCGGATCCGGGAAGGGCTGATCAGCGCCCGCGTGGACTCGCACAGCAAGATCCTGGACGTCCAGGATGTGGATTCGCGCAGCACCACCTTCGAGAAGTCTCTGCGGATGGGCAGGGAGTTTCAGCACCGCGCCAAAGGCTGGATACTGAGGGCAGCTGTGCTGCGCAATCAGATCCACGTGAAGTTCCACCCGGAGAGGGGAGCCGGGGGAGCGACTCGGGCCAACAGCCAGTCCCGATGAGCACCAGCTTCTGAGGGGCAGCCCTCAGCCTCCAGCACGTCTGCACACCCTCCCGCCCCGACGGACCTGCTCACCTCGAGGCAGCTCCGTGCCATCCGCGGCCCGGTGGAGGCCTGGCGCTGTGTGGCCTCGCGCCCCGCGTGCCCTGTGCTGGGGCCTGGGAGGCAGGCGGCTGACAGCTGTGGACCTTCCTGGAAGGTGGTGTCTGTAGGGTTTGACTGTGCGGGTGTCGGTACCTAGGGAGCAGGCTCTGCAGCGCCCATACCCAGCGGCACCACCTTCCGGAACCCTCCAGGTCCAAGCAGGAGGAAGAGGAGGAAGGGGAGGGGAAAGGGGAAGGAGCGAGGAGTGGGAGGAGAAAGGGGAGGGGAAAGAAGAGGAAGTAGGAGGAGGAGGAGAGGGGGAGGAGGAGGTTTATTTCTTTCTTTTCTATTTTTCTTTTTTTTCTTTTCTTTTTTTTTTTTTTTTTGAGACGGAGTCTTGCTCTGTTGCCCAGGTTGGAGTGCAGTATCGCAATCTCAGCTCACTGAAGCCTCCACCTCCTGGGCTCAAGCGATCCTCCCACCTCAGCCTCCCGAGTAGCTGGAACTACAGGTGCACACCCCCATGCCTAGATAATTTTTGTATTGTTTTGTAGAGACAGGGTTTTGCAGTGTTGCTCAGGGTAGTCTCAAACTCCTGGGCTCGAGCCATCTGCTTGCGGCCTCCCAAAGTGCTGAGATTACAGGCATGAGCCACTACATGCTGGCCTTCTTTTCTTTTCTTTTTTCTTTTGTTTTCTGTTCTTTTGTTTTGTTTTCTTTTCTTTTCTTTTCTTTTGAGAGTCTTGCTTTGTCACCTAGGCTGCAACGGGTGGTGCAATCATAGCTCACTGCAGCCTTGAACTCCTGGGGGCTAAAGTTATCTTTCCTTCTCAGTCTCCTGAGTAGCTAAGACTACAGGGATGCATCACAATGCCCTGTTAATTATTATTATTATTATTATTATTATTTGTAACGATGGGGGTCTCATTATGTTACTCAGGCTGGTCTCCAACTGCTGGCCTCAAGCAATCCTCCCACCTTGGCCTCCCAAAGTGCTGGTATTATAGGCGTGAACCATCACATCCAACCTTACAAATGTTTATTCTCTTTTTGAGATGTTACTTCTTTCAGCATGGCATGATTTGCGATAACACTTTAGGTTTGATTTCCACTCCATTATTATTTGTTCACATTTATGAGGCCAGACTCACCCCAGGCAGCTGTTTATGAAATCGGACATGACTCATTGATCTGTGAGCATCGATTCCTAGAACAATCAACAGACTGAAAGAAATGTGCCCAAACTTAAATCACTGTATGCATTCACCAATGCAAAAGGAAAATTCTCATTTGTTTCACTTTCCATTTCCAAACATGATACACCAGGAGAGGTCCCAGCTTGGTATCAATTAGAAAAAGATACTGTAAGAAAATTGCAAAGCACCAGAGGACATTTTGAACCTTGGGGGAGGACTAGGTTAGATTCCATCGATCAAAATAACTGTGCTCATTCTGGATTGGGTCCCCAAAGCCACCTGATCAGAGCCTTTATATCTGCAACCAGCAGCAATTTTTCCACTAATGAGCCACACACAGTGCAACTTTAAGATTCTGAGAACCCAATCGTGATTTTTTTGTTCACCCATAAGGTAAGTAGTAAATATGTGGACTCTCTTGCTTATGAGAAATATATAGAAAATCCTTATGGGGGTAGAAAGACAAGATCTGAAATAATATGATGAAAAGGACCATCAGCTTTTTACATTGGAGATGCTAAATTTATATTTGATAATAAAAGAAAATTCAAGGATATTTCTAAGACCCACACTAATTTAATGGTAAAAAATAGTTATTTTTAGAAAACAGACTGGTTGTCTAAAGGACAAAATGTCTTGTACTTTAATATGTATGATTGCATTTCTGTTTTTCATATAGGTTAAGCTCAGTTTTCCTTTCTTTGCTATTTAAAAACAATAATTTCCACATTTTAAAGAGATAGTGGAAGAAAGAAGCATTATATAGTTTAACACTGCCAAATAGGAATAAAATTGACATGAGTTAGCTTTCCCACCTCTGGGTTTTTATATAAAAGAGAAGCTATAGGTTTTTTTTTTTAAGTGCTAAAGAAATCCTTTATTTATTTATTTTTCCAGATATCTACCTGCAGAGGAAATCCCTTTGTAAAATAAAGAATAATAACCAGAATTTTTTAAGGAAATAATTATGGGAAAATACCAAAACTCTTTAAGACAGGATAGAATTTAGTAAATTATTGCTTTTGGTTAATGAGGTCTGAGTCCTGAATTTTAATATCTGATTTTTATTTGCAAGTAATATAAATGACTGCATTCTTAATTTTTGAATTTCAAATAACTCACAAGTACATAGAGTAAATTATAAAAGTCTTATTAATACCTCTTCCAAATTCTGAGATTATCTAACACTTTCTCAATTTTGTTAAAAATTTCTTTATATTTATATATGTACGTACAGGTAAAAATGTACATAATGTACACTTTTGATAAAAAAATCAGTCATGCTTTCTTAGAACTCTTTTTTCCTTTCCTTTCTCTTTTTTGCCTCTCTTTTATCCACCTTAACTTTCCCTCTACTCTCATCACCTTCAGTAGACCTCAGGTAACCTGTATGAATTCTCGGTGTGTATCCTGCTGCATTTTTTTCTCCATTCTCAATAAAATCACATACATAGACATCTCATGTACACGTGCATACAAATACATGTACATTTATAGAGTTTTATTTTACTCAGCGATTTACAATTCCACACTGAATCTTTGGATTAGTTAATTTGGGAGAGAATTGACATCTTTACCTACATTACAATTTTCAATCCTTGAGCATGGTATATCACCATTAAGTTAGATTTATTTAAATAGTGGTGTGCGTGTATGTGTGTGTGGTTTGGCATTGTCAACTATCCCCCTTCTTGAAACTCTGGCTTTGGTTTCAGAGACACCATCCTCACGGTTTTCCTCCTCTCTCTCCTTGTCCATTTCTTGTATTTATCTGTAGACTCTTTTTTCCCCTATGCTAGTCCTCTTCTGTCATTGTCTTACTTTTTCTTTTTGTCTTTGAGTGATCCTTTCTACCTATTCAATGATAATTTGCAAATGTTTATCTCCTATTTGTACCATTTTTGTTGTTGTTATTCTCTAGACCCAGATGCCTTCTGGACATCTCCACCTTTGCCATTCAGTTTTGCTGATAGAATCTGTTTTTTTGTTTGTTTGTTTTTTTGTTTTTTGAGGAAGGGTCTCACTCTGTCACCCAGGCTGGACTGCAGTAGTGAAATCATGACTCACTGTAGCTTCAAACTCCTGGGCTCAAGTGGTCCTCTGACATCAGCCTCCCAAGTAGCTAGGTCTATGGACACTCACCATTGTGCCTGGCCAACTTTTTACATTTATTTTTTGTAGAGACAGGCGCCTCACTTTATTGACCAGCTTGGTCTGCAACTCCTGGGCTCAAGCAGTCCCAAGTAGCTAGGACTATAGGCACTCACCATTGTGCCTGGCCAACTTTTTACCTTTATTTTTTGTACAGACAGGGGCCTCGCTATATTGCTCAGCTTGGTCTGCAACCCCTGGGCTCAAGCAGTCCTCCCGCCTCCACCTCCTAAAGTTCTGGGATTACAGGAATGAGCCACCTTGCCAGCTAGAATCTGTATTTTTTCTAATTATAATTTCTGGAACTGATGTGCTTAAAAAGCCTTCTACTTCAAGATCACAAAACGTATTATTTTATAATTTATTTTAATATATTTATAGCTTACTTTTTTACAATTAATATTTTGTTCCATCTGGAATCAATTTTGCGGGGGGCAAGTAGGAAAAAAATCTAAGGATTCCAAGTTTTTTCTCTCATTTTTTTTGGGTTGATATTCATTTTTGTATTATCAGTCTTGGTTCATTTTATAGATTAAGTGGGAGTCCTTAGTGATCAAGTACTGTGAGATTGGGGACCAAATATACAAATATATCTTGTTATTGAATTACTGGCATCTAGTACAATGCCTAGGAAATAGCGGTTTGACTTACTTTATTTTATTTTTTGAGACAGAGTCTTGCTTTGTCTCCCAGGCCTCGGTTCACTGCAACCTCTGCCTCCTTGGTTCAAGCAGTTCTCCTGCCTTATACTCCTGAGTAGTTGGGATTTTAGGCATGCACCACCACGCTCAGCTACGTTTTGTATTTTTAGTAGAGATGGAGTTTCACCATGTTGGCCAGGTTGGTCTTGATCTCCTGACCTCAAGTGATCCACCCACCTCAGTCTCCCAAAGTGTTGGGATTACAGGTATGAGCCACTCCACCTGGACAATAGCAAGATGTTAGCAAATATTACTGAACTAATGAATTATGGAAGGGGATAATTGTTTCATTGTCTTTTTTTGTTTTCTGAGACGGAGTTTTGCTCTTTCACCCAGACTGGAGTGAAGTGGCATGATCTCAGCTCACTGCAATTTCTGCCCCACCCTGTGTTCAAGCGATTCTCCTGCCTCAGCCTCCACAGTAGCTGGGATTACAGGTGTGCACCACCACATCTGGCTAATTTTTGTATCGTTAGTAGAGACAGGGTTTTGCCATGTTGGCCAGGCTGATCTCAAATTCCTGACCTCAAGTGATCCGCCCACCTCAGCCTCCCAAAGTGCTAGGATTACAGGTGTGACTCACCGTGCCCGGCCTCATTATTTATTTTAACTTAATAATGCTTTCCTATTTTTCATCTATATCTTTCTTATCTGGAAGCCTTCCATATCTTGGAAAGCTTTAACCTACTAAGTTTTTTCACTGGACCTTGAAAAACATTAGTTTTTCAGGATAAACCAAGTAACCTGTTCATGTCAGCTACACCTTGATTGTTTCCCAGATCCTAAGCTTGCTAGAGAAGCAGTTTATATTCACTTTTCTTCTAAGTTAGCAAAAATTCCAGGAAAACATGATGTTCCGGATGTGGCTTAATGGATGTAATTATGTGTTATCGTGTCTGTGTCTGCCTAATCTTTGCTGCTACCCTGATATGAGCCAGTTCCTGAGGGTTTACTTGATTGATTTATATTTTCTTTACCTATATATTGTCTTGCAGTGAAAGCCCTGTATAACATATCATGAGGATTTACTTTATTTTGCCTGTTGATGGTTATTTTGGTGATAGGGTCAAGGAACAGAATTTTAAAGTGAAAAGACAATTCCATTCACTATTATATATTGAAGGCTTCTGTGTGCAATGAGCAACATGCTTTAGAGTCTCTATCTGCAAGGAGTGTACCTTTCCAGGAAGGGGACAATAAGCCACAACCATCACAAAACTCATTTAGGCACAGTCCCAGGTGAATAGTATTAACAATAATGTTGTGAGAATTCTGGAAAGGGAAAATTACAACTTAGGATGGTTAGGGAATACTTCCTGAGGAATTGAGACTCCTTTAAGATCATGTGAGATATATGGTAAGTAGAGCATCTCGTATGGATAGAAAAATGAATACAATGGTGCAATTAGAATGAATTGTGCAAATCTGGTGGCCTATTAGTATACTAGAATAACAGGCATCTGTGTGGGGGAGAGTAAAAGAGGATAGGATGGAAACTGGGTGAAATGGTGGGGTCCTTAGTGTTTTTTCAAAAATTAATATCTTAAGAAATATTTTAAGCATGGGCTATAAATATTAGGGCTGGAAGATCCTTCATAGTTTTGCAGACATACAAGAGAACCTGCTGTATTTTTGAGTCTGTGTCTATATATTACAACCATGGGTACTATTAATCTCTGTTTTCTGTATATTTCAGACATTAGTCTTTAACCATGGGGGATTGGAACTTATTGGGTGGCATCCTAGAGGAAGTTCACTCCCACTCAACCATAGTGGGGAAAATCTGGCTGACCATCCTTTTCATCTTCCGAATGCTGGTACTTCGTGTGGCTGCTGAGGATGTCTGGGATGATGAACAGTCAGCATTTGCCTGCAACACCCGGCAGCCAGGTTGCAACAATATCTGTTATGATGATGCCTTCCCTATCTCTTTGATCAGGTTCTGGGTTTTACAGATCATCTTCGTGTCTTCTCCTTCTTTGGTCTATATGGGCCATGCACTTTATAGGCTCAGGGCCTTTGAGAAAGAGAGGCAGAGGAAAAAGTCACACCTTAGAGCCCAGATGGAGAATCCAGAGCTTGACTTGGAGGAGCAGCAAAGGATAGATAGGGAACTGAGGAGGTTAGAGGAGCAGAAGAGGATCCATAAAGTCCCTCTGAAAGGATGTCTGCTGCGTACTTACGTCTTACACATCTTGACCAGATCTGTGCTGGAAGTAGGATTCATGATAGGCCAATATATTCTTTATGGGTTTCAAATGCACCCCCTTTACAAATGCACTCAACCTCCTTGCCCCAATGCAGTGGATTGCTTTGTATCCAGGCCCACTGAGAAGACAATTTTCATGCTTTTTATGCACAGCATTGCAGCCATTTCCTTGTTACTCAATATACTGGAAATATTTCATCTGGGCATTAGAAAAATTATGAGGACACTTTATAAGAAATCCAACAGTGAGGGCATTGAGGATGAAACAGGCCCTCCTCCATTCCATTTGAAGAAATATTCAGTGGCCCAGCAGTGTATGATTTGTTCTTCCTTGCCTGAAAGAATCTCTCCACTTCAAGCTAACAATCAACAGCAAGTCATTCGAGTTAATGTTCCAAAGTCTAAAACCATGTGGCAAATCCCACAGCCCAGGCAACTTGAAGTAGACCCTTCCAACGGGAAGAAAGACTGGTCTGAGAAGGATCAGCACAGTGGACAGCTCCATGTTCACAGCCCTTGTCCCTGGGCCGGCAGTGGCGGAAATCAGCACCTGGGACAGCAATCAGACTATTCCTCATTTGGCTTACAGAATACAATATCCCAGTCCTGGCTAGGTACAACTATGGCCCCTAGAAACTGTCCATCCCATGCAATAGGAACCTGGGAGCAGTCCCAGGACCTGGAGCCCTCAGGTGAGCTTCTCACAGATCTTCATGGTCACTGCAGAGACAGTGAAGGCAGCATGAGAGAGAGTGGGGTCTGGATAGACAGATCTCACCCAGGCAGTCGCAAGGGCAGCTTTCTGTCTAGATTGCTGTCTGAAAAGCGACATCTGCACAGTGACTCAGGAAGCTCTAGTTCTCAGAATAGCTCCTGCTTGGATTTTCCTCACCGGGAAAACAGCTCCTCACCTCTGCCTTCAGTCACTGGGCACAGAACATCAATGGTAAGACAGACAGCCCTACCGATCATGGAACTATCACGAGAGCTGTTCCATTCTGGATGCTTTTTTCTTTCTTCATTCCTGGGGTGTGTATGTATGTTTGTGTTGACAGAGAGGCAGATGGAGAGGGAGATTTTTTATGGAGAGAGAAAATTATTCATTCAATACATTCAGTTAAATTCAATTCATAAAATAAACTTAGAGAAAACTTACTTCATACCAAGCACTCTTATAAGTACTGGGCATATAAATAGATAAAATACAATCTCTGACTTCCAAGGGCTCAGAGTGTAGAAGGAAAATTTAGACAGGTAAACATGTAAATAGATCAAGTGTACAATGTCATGTTAGTGGGAATGAGTGAGCAAAGGAGGGAGTGGTCCTATGGATAGGTCAGGGAAAGGTTCATAGTTGAAGTTACTTTGAACTGAATCTTGAAAAATGTGACAAGCGTTTCCAAAACCGGGAGGACTGGGGCACATGAAAGAAGCCGTCCTGGCTGAGGGAGCAGTGCAGACAAAGGCTAAGAGGCAAGACACAGCAGTGCTGTCTGAGGAGCTGTGTGCGGCTAGAGCACAAGGTGGTAGGAGGGTGCAGAGGGAGGGAAGGCTGAGGAGTGGGCATGGGGGCCCTGTAAGGAAGCCATAGGAAACCGACAGAGGATGTGGAGCAGAGGAGGGACTGAATCAGAGCTGCAGTTTAGAAAGCCCTTCTGTCACAGTGTGGAAAATGGTCCAGAGGAGGAATCATTTGTAACCTTGAGTTGCCCCCATCTTACTAAAAAAGTAGGGTGTACTTCATTGTTTTAATACCTTTGACATTTCAAAGTCATATACAAATATTTGGTGATATATTTTACAAAGACAAAAATCAATATTGTATTGATTTAATTTTGTTCTCTGAAAAACCACTGTGGGATCAACATTTCCCAGACATTGTAAACACGAAATGGATATTTACTGTGGATTTTTCTCAGTTCTGGAACAAAGGATGACACTTGCTTACTCACTCTCCCAATAGTCAACTGTTTCCATTACAGAGAAAATTCCCCCAAGGTTTGTGGGAGAGCGTCTGAGTTGAGCTCACATGCTTGTTTCTTCCTTTGTTCCATTCTTTGTGTTAATAATGACTGAATCCCTCTGCCCCAGTTTTACATCTCCTATGGGTTTAGATACTGATGTTACTGTGCAACAGCCATACCATGAGTGCAAATCAACCTACTTGGATTTTTACTAAATGCTTCTCTCAAGCTGATATCTTTTTCTTGTCAGTGATCAGCCATTTATTCAGGAGACTATGTTTAGGATCAATGTATGGGTGCTTAGAACCCTATGTCAAACTAGAGCAGGGTTCTTAACCCGTGCTATACATTAAAGTCATCTGAGAGGCTTAAAAACCATCATGTCCAGGACCCATCCCATTATAATAAAACCAGAATCTCTGTGGGTGGGATGCAGGCATCAATATTTTTAAAACTCTCATGGTGAGTGCAATGTGCAGCTAGGATTAAGAACCACTATTTTAGAATAATTTGGGGCCAGGCATGGTGGCTCATGCTTATAATCCCAGCAATTTGGGAGGCCAAGGCAGGGAATCACTTAAGCTCAAGAGTTCAAGACCAGCCTGGGGAACATGGTGAAACCCTGGTTCTCAAAAAAAAAAAAAAAAAATACAAAAATTAGCCAGGTGTGGTGGGGAATGCCTGTAGTCCCAACTACTTGGGTGGATCACTTGACTGGAAGGTTGAGGCTGCAGTGAGCCAAGATCATGCCACTGCACTCCAGCTTGGGCAACAGAGTAAGATGCTGTCTCTAAAAATAAAAAAAATAAAAAAATAGAATTACTTGGCCAGTGGCAGCTACTTCTTTTTAAAAAAATTTTCTTTTTCTTTTTCTTTCTTTCTTTCTTCTTTCTTTCTTTCTTTCTCCTCCCTCCCTTTTTCCCTTCCCTTCCTTCTTTTTTCCCTCCCCCTTCCCCTCCCCCTCCCCTCCCTCTCCCCCTCCCCTCCCTCTCTCCCTCTCCTCCCTCTCCACCTCCCCTTCCCTCTCCCTTCCCTTCCCTCTTTCCAGTTAAGTGCAGTAGTGAGAATGGGGGAAAGAGTAGAACAAGTTCATTCTGTAACTGACTGTGAACAATCAGTTGGGATAACTCACTACCTTCAGACCATCCACTGCTTCTTATTTGCATTTGCAAAGTCAGTAATCCAATTTTCATCATTTTCTTTCTTTTGTACCTTCCATGCAAGAGAAGCCTTCGTATTGTTGAGGGAGATACAGCCGTTTTTAGGTGAGAGAGATTTTCTTAATCCTTCAGTTTATTTTTTTGGGAGAGGCCAGCCAAGCTCAGAATCCTGGAGAGAGGGTGATGAAGCTGAAGCTGATGAGCTCTCTCTTTTCTGTATGGACTTTATTGTATTTATAAATATAAGTAGGAGTAAAAAATAATTTACACTGAGGAAATGCATCACTAACTTTTTTTTTTTTTTTAGATGGAGTATCGCTCTGTCGCCCAGGCTGGAGTGCAGTCTCGAGGTGCAATCTCGGCTCACTGCAACCTCTGCCTCCTGGGTTCAAGCAATTCTCCTGCCTCAGACTACCGAGTAGCTGGGACTACAGGCGCATGCCGCCACGCCTGGCTAATTTTTTTGTATTTTTAGTAAAGACGGGGTTTCACTGTGTTAGCCAGGATGGTCTCGATCTCCTGACCTCGTGATCCACCTGCCTCAGCCTCCCAAAGTGCTAGGATTACAGACGTGAGCCACTGCACCTGGTCACATGTTTTTAATTTCACATTTTACTTGTTCATTGCTGGTATGTAGGAAAGTTATAGACTTTTGCACATTAACTTTATATCCTGAAATCTTGCTGGGACTACAGGCACGAGCCACAACGCCTGGCTAATTTTTTGTACTTTTAGTAGAGACGAGGTTTCACCATGCTAACCACGATGGTCTCGATCTCCTGACCTTGTGATCATCCAACCTGCCTCGGCCTCCCAAAGTCTGAGGTTACAGGTGTGAGCCACCGCCTGTAAATATATATTTTTTTCTCTTCGATTTTCTGACATTTGAATATGATAAACCTAAATGTAGTTTTTGTGTGTGTGTGTGTGCGTGTGTGTGTGTGTGTTTTGGTGTGTTTATCCTATTTGGTGTTCTCTGGACTTCCTGGATGTGTGGGTTGGTGTCTGACATCAGATTTAGGAGCATATTAGTACTTTAGCTTCAAATATTGCTTCTCTTCCTTTCTCTGTTTGTCTTTCTGGTTTATATGTATGTTATACCGGTTGTAATTGTCCCACAGTTCTTGGGTATTCAGTTCTATTTTGTTTTTGTTTGTTTTAGTCTTTTTTATCTTTGTTTTTCAGTCCTGGAAGTTTTTTATTTTTATATCCTCAAGCTCAGAGATTCATTCCTTAGCTGTGTCCAGTCTACTAACAAGCCCATCAAAGGCATTATTTCTTTCTTTTACAGTGTTTTTGATCTCTAGCACCTTTTTTGATTCTTTCTTAGACTTTTCATCTCCTAACTTACATTATCTACCTGTTCTTATATATTGTCTACTTTTTCCATTAGCGGCCTTAGCATATTAATCATAGTTTTAAATTCCTGGTGTGATAATTCCAACATTTGTGCCCTGACTCTGATTCTCATGCTCGTTCAGTCTCTTCAAACTGTGTTTTGTTGCCCTTTAGTATGCTTTGTGCTTTTTTTGTTGAAATCTGAACATTTTGTAGAGATGAAAAAAATCTTAAGTGGCTTACACCTGTGATGCCAGCACTTTAGGAGGCCAAGGCAGGTGGATCCCTTGAGCTCAGGAGCTTGAGACCAGCCTGGGCAACAGGGCAAAACTCTCTCTCTCTCTCTCTCTCTCTTTTTTCTTGAGACAGGGTCTCACTCTGTTCCCCAAGCTGAAGTGCAGTGACATGGTTATGGCTTACTGCCGCCTCAACCTCCCAGGCTCATGCAATTCTCCTCCCTCAGCCTCCCAAGTGGCTGGGACTGTGCCACTGCACTCCAGCCTGCGAGTCAGAGTGAGACCCTGCCTCAAGAAAAAGGAAAGAGAAAGACTCTGGTAAATAGGCCTTTAGTGGTATGGTGGTAAGAAATGCGGGGAGGGGAAGCATTCTATAGTCCAATGACTGGGTTTCAATCTTTTATGCCCTAGACTTTCTAATTTTGAAGGCAGTAGTTTGTACAGTAACCTCTCTTCTCCAACAGATCTAAGAAGAATTGCTGATTTTTCAGTTTGTTCAGATTTCTAGTTGTTGCTGGGGCAGAGTGGTTACTTCCAAGCGCCTTACATGCCAGACTGGAACCTTCTTTCTTATTTCATTTTTTTCTTCCTTCTTTGTTCTTTATGTTTCTAGGAATTATAAAAAAAAAATGCCTTTGGCCACAGAGCTTTCCTAATAATAGTCATCTTTTCCCAAGCTTATTATAGAGTTGACAGTCTACTTCACTCCCCAAATGATGGAAACACTTGGGAATTAAGGCCACAGCTCTCATCTCCACAGACCAGTGGCTGACACATGGTGCTTCTTGTAAACAGAGGGATCTTTCATTAGAAATTAGTGTAAGGGGCTGGGTGTGGTGGCTCATGCCTGTAATCCCAGCACTTTGGGAGGCCAAGCTGGGAGGATGGCTTTCCTGCCTCAGCCTCCTGAGTAGCTGAGACTACAGGCATGTGCCACCATGCCTAGCTCATTTTATTTTTTAGTAGAGATGGGGTTTCACCATGTTGGCCAGGATGGTCTCGATCCCCTGACCTTGTAATCCACCCACGTTGGCCTCCCAAAGTGCTGGGATTACAGGTGTGAGGCACTGTGCCCAGCTTGCTTTGGGTTCTTTTTTTTAGAGGCATGGTGTTGCTCTGTTGCCCAAGCTGGAGTATAGTGGTACAATCATAGCTCACTGTAGTCTCAACTTCCTGGGCTCAAGCGATCCTCCCACCTTGACCTCCCAAAGCACTGGGAATACAGGCATGAGCCACCAGACCTGGCTACATTTTGTTTTGATAGATGCTGCCAATTTTTTTCAGGAAGGGCTATTCCAGCTTATCCTCTCACCAGCATAGGACCCATTTCTTCATACTCTTGCCAACAGCAGACATTATCTTACTCCCTTCCCCATCCATCTCTTTAATTTACATTTCTGTGATTACTACTAAGATCGCTCATATGTGTATTGGCTATCTGTATTTCTACCATGAATTGTCATTTTTTTTTTTTTTTTGAGACAGGGTGTTGCTCTGTCCCCCAGGCTGGAGTACAGTGGTACAATCTAGCCTCACTGCAACCTCTGCCTCCCAGGTTCAAGCAATTCTCCTGCCTCAGCCTCCTGAGTAGCTGGGAGTACAGGCACATGCTACCATGCCTGGCTAATTTTGTATTTTTAGTACAAAATTTCTAAAAGTACAACATGGAGGGTTTCTCCATGTTGGTCAGGCTGGTCTCAAACTCCCAACCTCAGGTGATCCGCCCGCCTCGGCCTCCCAAAGTGCTGGGATTACAGGTGTGAACCACCACGTCCAGCCTCTAGAAGCTCTTATATGGTATCATATTAACCTCTTGTCTATACTGACATGGCAATATTTTTTTTTCCCAGTGTGCTAGTCCCTTTCCCACATTTATGACATCTTTAAACTTTTAATTTTATATTAAGTATGAAAAATCTCTTTGCCTTCTAAGTTCTTTGTCTCATTTGGGAAAGTATTTTTCAACTCAACATTATTATTTATTTTACTTCAATTCTTTAGAGACAGGGTCTCACTCTGTCACCCAGACTGGAGTGCAGTGGCTCCATCATGGCTCACTGCAACCTTGAACTCCAGGGCTCAAACGATCCTCCTGCCTTGGCCTTCCCAAGTGCCAGGATTACAGGCGTGAGCCACTGTGCCCAGCCCAACTCAACATTATTAACAAGGATTATGAGGTGGCTGTTTAGAGGGTGGATTGTTATAATTTATTGAACCTTTGGCTGAGAAGTTTTACACAATTTATCAATTACCAAAGAATGTGAAGAAGATGAGGAAGGATACCGCTTTATCGAGGGCTGGATCATGGTCTGGACACCACTGTGGACTTCCTCTCTGTACCCATGTGCTAATTTCCATTTTACAGATAAGGAAATAGGTGTTGTCCTAAATCAACAATTAGGTTGCATGAAACACAGTCCTTGGGACATAGCAGGGGATACATTAATATTTATTGGATGAGCAAGTGAGCTCTAATTTGATCCTTAGCCTGTATGACTCAGCCCAAGCTCCTGCTTCCTCATCCATGTCTGCCCCTCACTCTCCTGGCGCATGGCCTCTTGAGTTTAGTGTATTTTTAGCATCAGAGATCGACTGTTACAAAATGGACAATTCTGTATTTGAATGAGTCTTCCCTTTCCATAGTATCTAAAGTCAAAAAATCTGGCTAATTGTAAGGGGACTAAGATGGAGCTTAGGAACAAATTGACTTTTTTGTTTTAGGCTTGAATTTTTGCACAAAACCACAAAAACCACAAGAGGGAGGAGGAGGAGGAGTAGAAGGAGGAGGAGGCAGCAGGAAGGATCTGGAGTTTTCACTGTAATGCTATCGGGCACCACCTCTTATACGGACAGACATTCACCTGCAGGGAAACACGGGGACAGCTGCCGTCTGCAGCTGCTCTCTGATCCCCAGGATTTGTGACATATATAGAATCCCAGGTGGGTGGGTAGGGCTAACTCTTACAAGTCCTTTGAGTCTGTTTTGTTTGTTTTTTGATTTCCTGTCTCTTTCAGAACATGCTTCTAGAACTTTCGTCTATTATGAAAAAATAATGCATCAGGAGCAGCTGTTATCTGCAGGAGGAGAGTCGTGCCTTTGTCAGCTCAAACTGCAGGAAGCGCTTTGGGACCCACACCCTCTGCAGACACCCACCAGGTGAAGGGCCATGTACAGGGTGCTCCCAGCCTGGGCTCACATCCACAGGAGACCCTTCCCTTATGAGGGATGGGGACAGATTCTCACTTCCTTGCTGGGCCACACTGCTTGCGGCAGGTCTGATGCTCGGGCAGGGAGGAGCTGTACACTGTCAGAGGAGATCTAGGGGCAAGAGCGGCTCTGTCTCAAAGAGGAGGATTGGGATATGTCACCTCTTCCCCAGTCCCAGCACAGCCTGGTGGGATATTTTGCAAGAGAGTACCCCAGCTCTGCAGTGGCAGCAACAGTAGCTGATGGCCCCTTAAACATGGGTCCAGAGCAGGCCTGGAGCTTTGCGCTCAGTGTCAGGTCAGATGTGCTTCCTGTCTATAAAGGAGAGGTTAGCAAGAAACTTTTCATGCTTTTCCTCTCATCAGTTCATTTCTCGGGGATGAACCAGTTGGATTTTTAATTTATCAATGCCATGGAAATAAAATATTGATTAAAACACTGGCAAACACTCGCATGCGTTTCTTGTATCCTGCTGGGATTGTTCATGGGTAGTGGTGATGCCATGGTTGTGCCCCACCAGGAGCTTCCTGGGATCAGTAGAAGCCAGCACCTCTTCCTCAGTCTGACCACCCTCCCAGTGGTCCTGAGCCACCCTGTGATGTGCACTGACTAGCCAACCCATGAGGCTGCTCAGCTGGTTGCTACTTGGCTGTTCTTGGCTCACTGCAACCTCCGCCTCACAGGTTGAAGCAACTCTCCCACCTCAGCCTTCCCACTAGCTGGCACTATAGAGGTGCACCACCACTCCCAGTTAATTTTTTTTTTTTTTGTAGAAATGAGGTCTTGCTGTGTTTCCCAGGCTAGTCTGGAACTCCTGGCCTCAAGTGATCCTCCTGCCTCAGCTCCCCGTAGCACTTACATAGATTACAGGTGTGAGCCACTGAGCCCGTCTCCAAAAGGTACCTTTTAAAGGACATGCTATATTCCATGTGCTCACATTATTTATACCTTATACAATGGTGTCAAGTTGTTATTGTTCATTCTCATTTTATAGTTCAGCCAAGGCTCAAAGAGATTAACTTTCTCCACAATTAAAGATCACACAGCCTGCTGGAATTCAAATCCATATCCAGCTGCTCTGAGGCCCACAGTCGTTCCAGAAAGCCTTGTTCTCCTGTCTGTAAAAGTCAGCAGCCCCTGGGCAATGATTTATTTCTACATCTCTCTGCCCAACTAGCCTGTGAAAGCTGTAAGGGTAAGATATTTGACATCTTTGATGCTCAACATGTAATACAGTGTTGGTTGAATGGATATTTATGTATAAACACCAAAGGCAATACTTTACCCATTGCTTCCAATTTTCCAATCTTTACTCCTTATTCACTTTCCGTCGTCTTTTGTCATATTTGTCAATAGGTTTCAGAAGCCTCCATGGCAACGTTTTTGGTAATTTCGAATTTTTTTTTTCACTCTGAAAAGTCTTCACAGGGTTGTCAACAACACAGCACAAATGGAGGTTTTAAAAAGCAAGTTTGAGCAGGGCATGGTGGCCCGCCTGAAGCCCCAGCTACTTGGGAGGCTGAGGTGAGAGGATTCTTGTGGCCAGGAGTTCACAGCTGTGGTGCACTATGATGCTGCCCATGAATAGCCACTGCACTCCAGCCTGGGCAAGATAGCAAGGCCTTGTCTCTAAAAAGAAGAAAAAACAAAGGCTGAAGGGCCCCGTGTAAAAAATGTTATGTTTTCAGTGACTCCTAGTGTCAATGTCTCTGAAGGTTTCCATTCACTGCTTTGGGATGAAGGGCACTGTCTCAGGGATGCACTTATCTTCAAGAGGAAAGAGTAAGAACTAGCCATGGAGAATCAGCAATGCCTCTTTGTGGCTAAGTGGGCCAGTGGCAGGAGTGTGTCAGGATCTGCAGGAACCAGGGACAGGTGTGGAGACAGGAGGTGTCATGCTCTTAAGTGAAATGAAAGACACTTCCATAATGGGATGTGTGGCTACCTCCATCTCTTTGGGCCTTGATTTTTTGACACCAGGAAGTATTGTGTTTGCCTGTACCAGGAAGATGTAGGTGCTCAGTGAGGAGAATTGGAAACCCATTTCTGCTCATGGCATCTTCGCCAACTGGTGTTAAACTTTAAGTACAGTCTTGCTAATGCATCCCAATTGGTGGGGTAGTGTGGGGTGAGGTGGCGGGTTAGAGAAGAGTGAAAGATTCTAAAATAATTTCAAAGAACAGCTCAGGTCTTTCAAAATACATACAACAAAACTAGGCAGGGCCTGGTGTAGAGGGAACCGTCCTCACTGTGTCCCAGAGGCAGATGCAAATTTCCCATAAGAAGCACATGTAAAGTAGGAAAGGAAATGGCTGCTGTCCACCTGGGGCTGGACAGTGCTTAAAAGCTCTTTTGCAGGCCGGGTGCAGTGGCTCACACCTGTAATCCCAGCACTTTGGGAGACCGAGGCAGGCTGATCACAAGGTCAGAAGATCAAGACCATCCTGGCTGACATGGTGAAATCCCATCTCTACTAAAAATACAAAACATTAGCTGGGCATGGTGGCACGCACCTGTAGTCCCAGCTACTCAGGAGGCTGAGGCAGGAGAATCACTTGAAATCGGGAGGTGGAGGTTGCAGTGAGCCAAGATCATGCCATTGCACTCCAGCCTGGGTGACAGAGTGAGACTCTGCCTCAAAAAAAAAAAAAATCTCTTTTGTAACTGCAACCCCCAACCGTCTTGGCACCAGGGACTGGTTTCGTGGAATACAGTTTTTCCACGGACTAGAGGTAGTGAGGTGGGAGGATGTTTTCAGGAAATCATTCCACTTCAGATCATCAGGCATTAGAGTCTCATAAGGAGCTGCAACCCAGATCCCTCACATGCACAGTTCACAGTAGGTTTTGCGCTATGAGAATCTAATGCCACCCCTGATGGGGCAGAAGGCGGAGCTCAGGCAGTAATGTTCACTCCCCAGCTGCTCACCTCCTGCTGTGCAGCTGGTTCCTAACAGGCCACGGACTAGTCTGTGGCCCAGGGGTTGGGGACGCCTGTTTTGCAGGACACAACAGCTGGTGTGAGGTTTACTTTGCTTCAAAGCATCAGTGTCATTTGCATCACAAGAGCAAATGTCAGGGTTAAAGGTGCAAATGACCATCAGTTCTAAATTACCATGCTTTCCCACAGAAAATTTTGGGACAATGACTCACCTGTTTTTCTTAGTGCATTAACTTCATGTCTTCAGGCATAGGTAATCTACCTCTTGCACCTAAAATGTTATGACTGTGATGTTTTCTGAGCAACACACGTTTGGAAAACCCATGACCTGCTCTCAGGAAGCCTTCCTTGACTCCGTAAGTGCCCAGGAAGACTCGCCCGAGGGAGCAGAACTTGGCAGCTTTTAATTTCAGTTTTGCCATCTGGCGGTTGCAGGCACTTCTCGAAACGGGCATCTCGGCAGCACAGCCCTGCCCTGCCCGACACCGTGTGCACACACTCATTACTCACAGCCTCGCTGACAGCTCAGCGGCCCGGCTCTGCCCTAGTGGCTTTCTCTCACCTCTGAGCTCCAGTCCAGGTCACTCAACCTGCCCACCATTCAATATCTTGTTTTCTCTTTACATCAAAATCCAAGACATAACTATCAAATACACTTTTAGAATACACCTTTTAAACTGTACGGTCATGCATAGCATAACCATGTTTTGGTCAATGATGGAACGCAACAATGGTTCCATCAGATCGTAACACCCTATTTTTACTGCACCTTTTCTATATTAAGATACACACTCACCCTGGTGTTACAATTGCCCACCATATCCAGCACAGTTACACGCTGCACAAGTTTACAACCTAGAAGCATATAGTCTGGTTGTCATCGGCTTTCCCATCTAGGTTGGTGTGGCACACCCTGACGTTCTCGCAATATGAAATCGTGTAAGGATGCATTTCTCAAGACGTACCCCCTCACTAACTGATGCGTGACTGTATGGATTCCTCAGCCACAATTCTAAACATCTTTCCTTACAACTCATTGCCTCTTGGTTTATTTTTCCTCATTTATTTTCATTTAATTTTTTAAAAAATTAAATCTTTTTTGGATATAATTGCAGATTCACATGCAGTTGCAAGAAATGATACCCATCACCCAGCTTTTTCCTGTGGTAACATTCTGCATAGTGATAGCACAATATTAAAACCGAGAAATTGGGTTTAAAGCCTTTTATCTACTCTCACAAGCACTAGGGATGTTTTAAATTCAGAATTTAGGAACCACGTTGGTATTATCAAATTTTAAAGATTTCTAATCAGATCAATCAGGTAGCAAGTAAGAGTCCAAACTAGAGGAAGAGAAATGGCCTCTGGGAAAAAAGACTTCCTGAGGTTTCTCACTCCATAATTTGGAACACAGGGATCAGAGGCAGAGAAAATCAGTTTACAATGCATAATGATATGTCTTTATTTCATCAACAGAAATGGTGTCTAGACAAAATTCAGTTAACACTAGCAATTCAATTGAGTGAAAAATTTTTTTTGCACAATAGTGTATTTACAATGAGTAAATGAAGTTTCAATTCATTAGTTCATAGCAATGCTTTTTTTCCCCCAAAAGGTAAAAATTCTTAGTTACAGAGAATAAGCATCAACAGCCTTTCATTTTTACAATAAAAACCACAAGAAAAACCACAATCACTTAGAAAAAAATAAGGACAGGCCTAAGAACTAGTACAATAAAATGATGCATTGAATTAAGTTACATTAATCGCATAGAATCTGTGTAAAAAGTATGTAGAAAAACACCTGATGTAACCTGTTACAGTCGTTGACCAGTTATGAGAGGTACAGAGGGTTATACAGGTAGATATGTGTGAAAACTGTCCGTATTGTTCAACCTGGGGAGGAAGAGAAGAGGGGCTGCAGCCCCTTGCATACACTGAGAAGACCCTGTTTTGAATATGGCCTCTGGAGTTTGTAAGGCATATATTAGAGGTGCACTTGCATCAGACTGGTTCTGGAACAAATTGTCACAGGCCCTCTTGGCCTCACAAGCAAAGGTGGTGCTTGCCTTGAATGGCTCAACGTGTCTAACAAGCACCTGAAGCTCCCAAATGCATGTGGAATCTTCCTGATCACTCACTAGAAGTGCCATGTCTTTATGTCAGAGCGTGAACGGGCATCCCGGGATTTGCACACACAACATACATTGTTAGGACTTAAGGGGGAGGTCATACCTCTGCCTCCAGACATGTTTTGGTAGAAGACTTAGCATCCATCTGCAGGAAAACCCCTCTTTGTCCATGTCCCTTCACTGTTTCCCAACATATGTGTCTGATTATTCCCATGGGAGCACTTGGCACTGAATGTGAGTCTACCTGAAACGAATGGTCTCGGTGCACTTCTGCTTCTAAGAAGGGCCAGTGTTTTATCTGAGGTCAATAAACTGGAATGAGAATGAAGGTCAGAGTTGTTTATCCATTGCTTGACAGCGAAATGCATAACACCATGTCACAACATTAAATCAAAGCTATGAAAATTGGCCTCTGCAACCAAGTGGGTATTCTTCACAAAATGGCAGCATCGTTTTCAAATTACATTGAAAATGCACTGATATTCATTTGATATAAATATCATTTCCCAGGGTAGAGTGTAGGAAAATACTATAAACTTACTTTTCTTTGCAAGTAATGTTTTTGCACCGTCAGTTGAATAATTTATCCTCAATCTGCCACGGTTAAGTCTTTTCTATGTACAAATCCTATTTGCACACACCATTTGTGTACAAATATATTCTGTTCTACAGCATCGGTTTTGGATGCTGGGGTCATGAGATGGCTCGGGCAGTACTATAAACATACACTTTGAACACAGATTGCCTCATGCACACAGACTTCCTATATGAATATCAACTCCATACAGGGCATTGTATCGTGGACTGACTCACCAGAAATCAAACTTCCAACACAGTCTTCAATCTGGGGAAGAAACACTAACTCATGATACAACAAACAGCTTTATTCTTAAAAAAAAAAAAACATAAAAAAACAAAAAAATCCCTTGTTCTTTAGTCTATTTACAGTGATTTGAGGACTAAACTTGATTCTTGCTCCCTTCTGGATCTGAAATTCCTCTTAAACTGTAAGCAACAGTGGAGCAGTTTGAACTCATTTCTAAAACAGCTCCTAGTTTAAATGGGGCATTCTGCAGAGAAATAGGTAGTCAAACGGGGACTTGAGAAAGCTTTGCAGGCAGCTTTTTCTCAAATTGAGAGGATTATGCTACTCCACAGGATGTCAAGCAGCTTCCCGGGACAGGACTTTTGGTTTCTCAACAGGCTTATCATTTTCAAACCTTTGTTTCTTCTTTTTCTTCTTCTTTGATGGCAATCATAAAATATTAAAAAAAAATGTGGGTTTAGGCCTCTTGACAACAGTGTTAAACTTCACACTGTGCACACTTCACTTGAGCCAGTCCTCTCACGAAAGTCCTGTTGCTGGTCCCAGCTCCTTTTGAAGGAGCAGTGGCAGTTGGCATACTAATCGCTAGCCTTTTTTTTTAAACTTCCTTGGAAAAGCAATACAAGGATTACATCCCAAATTATAGTGCATCTGAAAAGCAGCAAACCTTTAGAAAGACAGTTAATAAATTACTCGCACAGCATACAGGAGCAGACACACACAGTCAGGTTTTCCACCGCAGCACCACCTCTGACGCCTGAGTCATTGCTGGGAACTCAAAAGAGAAGTAGCAGGATGGCCTAGTAACGTCGTCGGCTTTTTTTTTTTTTAAGATTTTCTAACTGTTTTGTTCCAGAATCAGTATGTAATAAAATTCGATTTTAATGAAGGCACCCCTAGATAACGCAGAGAAACAAACACAAACAACAAAGCACTCACCTGCCCAAAGCCTGACCAACTTGAAGAGGTTGCCTGGAGACACAAGCAGGACAAAGGCGGATCCAAGGGGAGGACTGGATTTAGGTGAGATGTTCATGAGTCACCTCCACTGGCTCTGCCCCACCATTCCTATCCTCACCATTTGAAGACCCAAGCAGAATGTCACAAGCATCCTTCAAAACAGCCCGTGGTTGGAGGGTCTCTTATTTTTGTAAGAAAAGAACCTTAAAAAGACAACCAAATGCCACTATGCTGTGCAAACACTCTTCCTTGCTGTTTGTTCATCTGCTTTTCCTTTTCATAAAAGGTGTGGGGTTGACTAAGGGATCCCAGGGAAAAGAGACAGGCTGGGTTTTAAAATTCCACTTGAGGCCATTTGGTTTCTGTTCTCCAGCAAGTCCTCCCTTTGAATCAACCCAGAAATAATTGTGACAAGCACATAGTTCTGAATAGGAAAAGACACACATATATCACATGAACAATTGCACAAAGCTAGTCACTGTTCATAGTGGATAATGAATCAAATAACTTGTTAGAAATCCCTGTGAAATTGGAAGATGGTTTTCAGAGCAGTGTTTTTAACCAGTTCCCATGGCAGGAGTTAGGTGGGTGAAAGAGGGAGAAAAGCAAGGAAGGGGTCTGGGGGAGGAGGGTAAGGTCTGAGTTAAGGTGGAGAGAAATAAAGAGACCCTTATAGAAAATGGAAATTCTGATACATGTATGATATTCATGTACTTTAAGTCAATCTTAGAATGACAAGTACACCTAATTCCACTCATATGATGTATCTAAAGTAATCTAATTAATGGGGACAAAAAGTAGAATGGCCGTTTTCGGGGGCTGGGATATAGGAGAATGAGGAGTTACTGTTTCATGGGTACAGTGTTTTAGGTTTGAAAGATTTTTAGGTTCCAAAAAATTCTGGAGATGGAAGGTGATAATGGTTGTATAACACTGTGAATATACTTAATGCAAAAGAACTGTACGCTGAAAATAATTAAGATGACGTGTGATTAAGATGGTAAAGATGGTGTATAATTCTGCTCAGGATGCTATAACAAAATGCAATAAACTGGGGGACTAAAAAAAAAAAAAAAAAAAAAAGAGACCCTGCTCCTCCCAGAAATGGCTGCCAAACAGGTCTGGGCTACTGAACCACAGAAACCTGGGGAAGCGGATGGAATGTGGTCAAGACTACCAGTTGCACATGAGTTGATAGCAGGGTAAATCACGCCAAGAAGCTGGGTTGGATCTGATTATGATATGAGCAGAAAGTGTTCTTTCTTTAAAAGAAGAGAAGAGGTCACTTGAAAAGGCAACAATAGAGTTAAAAAACAAAACGCTGTCAGCTGACTCCACCACAACACACGCCTCCGAAGTATCACGTGATTGACATTGAGTTTATAGTCTCGCTGTCATCAGTTTTCCACAAAGGCAAACCTCACAGTGAAGCACAGAACTGTCCTACTAGGCCAAGAAATTCCAACAACCATAACAAAAACCAGCAGCTCCAACACAGAGCTTTATCAAGGTCTGTTTCAGACAAGCGCACACACACACGCACATACACACATGAGAAAAAACAAAAACCCAGAGGCAGGTTTTAAAAGTGGAACCGTTTAAAAAGAAAAGCCTTTTTTTTTTTTTTTTTTTATCCTACTGCATGAACTGACAAATTTCTGGCATTCATACATATTTAAACATTTAGTGCTAATATTTGTACAGAAAAAAGTTAATAATACTAAAACATATGTTACTATGATTTCACTTTTCGCCTATATCATATACTAATTTCCCCTTTTACATGCAGCTTTAATATTGTCCAAACAATGGCACAAATAAAGAAACAAAGTCAACCATCTATTCCCCACTGCCCACCACCCCATCCCCACATCAAACCGTTCAGGACTCTTCCCCAGCCGGGCTGGAGTGGCCCTCGGGCTGTTCAGTGAGACCCGGACCCAAGGCCACTGGAGCGAGGGAGCTGATTCCTCCTCCTCTGGGGCACACCTTCCTGTAAACGTGGCTGGGGCCAACACGCCCCCAGAGCCAAGGGAAGCTGCTCTCTCTGGGTTGCAAGCCAACCAGTTTTGCAGCAAGAAGAGAAAATTATCATCAGGTGAGGGTAGGGTATGTGTGTGATTCGGGAAGGGAAGAGGGAGGGCTCCCAGCGATAGCCTGTCCAAAGCCTCAGAATGAAGTCTGCCTTCAGACAAGAGACTGGCAGAAAAAGCTCAGAAGACAACTCGAAGCCTTTGGAGAAGGAAAGGAGAAAGAATGTGTCAGCCTGTGTCAGGGATGGATCGCAGGTGCCAGGATGCCCTGCTCTCCCCCAACGGTGTGAAGGCAGGACCTTTGGGGCTTCAATTCAAATCCCCGCAGGCCAGATGTCCTCGGAGGCCGAGCCTGGGCAGTAAAGCCGGTGGCAGGTTGGCCCCGTCCTTCAGGGGAGCAGGTCCTACTGCACAACACTTCCGAGAGCAAGCCGAGGCCTCAGGATGTGCTGAAATGAATGGGACTTACTCCCTGGGTGAAAACACCTCTAACTTGATTTTTAGGAGCCAATGCCTGATGAGTTCTGGTATAATACCATGGATTCCTGTTTTTCTGATGTACTTTTGAGTGAGATGTCCAAACTCTCTCCCCACTTAGGAATCTGAACATCCAGCATCAACTCTGAACTCTCTATCTGCATTTCAACTTTGCTTAGGGAAAGGTGGGGAGGAGGTGAAATATAAAAATATTCAAGCAGATTATTGTCTACACATCCTAGGATGAATTCGTTATTTGGCAAGATTGTTTTTCCTACATAATTATCACCTGAGTGCTTTTTAATTAGCTAACATGTTTTACTTTTTTAACTAAAAGCAAAGAATATACAGTATACTTGAGTTATACTGAAGTTACAACTTCATTTAAGAAAATAGGTTTGACCCAAAACTCAGTGCAAGCGGCAAAGTTGACCATTACTGTACAGTATCTGCAAGGAAAAAAAAAAAATAACAACCACCCCCCTCCCCCCCAAAAAAACAAAAAAGAAACCCACAATGCTCAAATGACACCATCTGGCAGTGCCAAAACCAAACCAAATGTAAAAAAGAGCTGAAATAAAACCTTGGGAGAAAGCTTCCAACACTGAATTTCGTCCATAAATAAGTACAAATTGAAAATCGAACTGTGAAGCAAGAAAAATGACCATGTTAACAGTTACCAAACTAGTTCTAGCATCAGAGACAAAAGAAGAGGAATGTTGGAACCTGTTTCTAAATGAGAAATGAAGTTTCCAGTTTTAGGATGAGAAAGTTGAGGCATGCAGGACTTTTGCATATGGATATATATATATTTTATATATATTATATATAATATGTACAGTCTAGCTATAAAACTTTGATGTGTATAGAAGCTGTCTTCAATGAAAAAAATTGAACATTCAGAAGAAATTCCTGAGATAGGGTTTGTGACATGGGCCACTGAGAAAAAAAATCCGTGGTTGGGGCCTAGAGGTGTTGTAGTCTATCCCTGTGAAGACTGAAATTGAGCCACAGACAGACAGTGTCGTAACTGCTGTCTTTCCTTGCCTGGGCAAGGGGTAGCACCATTGTGAAGGTAACTATCACTCCTGCTCGAGAAGAGGAGAGAATACTTCGGAACAGTATTGCTGCTAAGACCGCTGTAGTGTGCACCAAATGTGTTTTCGGTTTCTTCGGGAGAGCAGATGAACAGTGCCACAGGCTGACTGAAGAACGCCTGGATGGGAGAGGTGTGCGGACTGGGAGGCAGAGCCGTCACTAGGTGTAATCTTTCCTGGGCTGTTCGTCAGTTGTACACTTGTCAGTCATTTCCTGGCAGAAGTCCACGGTCACTGTTTGGCTCCTGGGTTCAAGAGGAGGTCCTCTCTCAGAAAAGGTTCCTGGGTCAGTGCCTTCTAGCCTCCTCCCAGAGGTACAATTCTCGGAGGTGTTGCTGGGTGCCCAGGGGGGTCCAGGGGGAGCCGCACCTGGCTCCAAGCAGCAGGGCACATTTTCCCCCACCGCGCACTGGGAGGCCACAAGGTTCTGCTCGACACCCAGGGGCGCAGGGTTAATACTGGAGGCTGTGGGCAGGTCCATGGGTCTGAGGACAGGGCAATACCGATGCAGGGCCTGGATCTGCTCGGGGCTCTGGATGTCTCGGCAGACTTCCTGGGAAAGGCAGGAGAAGTTGTCCAGCAGTTCCCCCATGCATGCTTTCAGCTGATTCCTCTCTGACAACAGTTTCTCTTTCTCACACACCTGGACAGTACAGGAAATAAAGAGAAGGTTGGATCAAACCTGAGTTGGAGGACAGGAGGCCTCATTTTGGGAGGTTTTCCAGCCTTTGTTTTGCATTCTCCATTATAACTCACGAATGACTAGGTCAGGCTCTAGAAACTTAAAGATGCATATCCAGGGAGCCCAGACACGGGCTTCTGCCACATCTCCCATCTGAGCCGCCCATCCAGATGAGCTGCTGAGGCCAACACCTTTCCCAGGACATCCCTTCAGTCCTCTCCAAGGCCCAGGCAAACTGGCAAAATTGTCACCAATCAGAAAACTTCAGAGTCAATGTTTTGGTTTTCTGAAATTTGGGGTTTGTAGAGAGTTAAATGAAAAACTTTCAGTCCCAATCTTGTGATTGAAAATCTCCCCCAAATGCATCAGGTTACCATTTTTGAAAGGCAAAAATCTACCATTCCAACTACATGACATTTGGAAAAAAGCACAACTATGGAGACAGTAAAAAGATCTGTGGTTGTCGGGGTAAAGGGGGTTGAACAGGCGGAGCACAGGGGATTTGGGGGCAGTGTAACTACTCTATATGATACTATACTGGTAGATCCATGTCACTATACATTTGTCCAAACCCACAGAATGTACAACACTGAGAGTGAGCACTAATGTAAACTATGGACTTGGGTGATAATGATGTGTCAGTGTATGTTCACTGACTGTAACACGTGTACCACTTTGTGGAGGATGTTGACGGTGGGGAAGGCTATGTGTGTGGGAACAGGGAACATATGGGAACTCTCTGTATAGTGTGTTCAATTTTGCAGTGAACCTAAAACTCCTCCTAAAAAAGTAAGTCAGGCTGGGTGCAGTGGCTCACACCTGTAATCCTAGCACTTTGGGAGGCCAAGTTGTGTGGATCACTTAAGCTCAGGAGTTTGAAACCAGCCTGGGGAACATGGCAAAACCCCTGCTCTACAAAAAATACAAAAATTAGCCAGGTGTGATGGTGCACACCTGTAGTTTCAGCTTCTTGGGAGGCTGAGGTGGGAGGATCACTTGTGTCCGGGTGGTAGAGCTGTGAGCTGTGAGCTGAGATGGTGCCACAACACTCACCCTGAGTGACAGAGCAGGACTCTGTACCCACCCCTAAAAAAAGTTTATTAAAAAAAAGAAAAAAAAAGTCATCATCAATTTCCTATGGTTGCCTAATATATGGAGTTTCATATGGAACCCAACATCAGCAGGCTCTCTGACCTTGGTAGCAGAGCAGACGGAACAGGAGCGACCCTCTCTAGGACAGCTGGGGAACGTGTAGTGGGTTTGGAGCAGCGATTCTCCTGGACTCGGGAAGGGAGAAGAGGAAGTATGGAGCCTGAATCCTTGCATACTAGCCCAAGGTTCTGAGATGTTCTTCTTCTTAAACAAAATCCTACACATGCTCCTGTGTTACTGAAATTCACCATCCCAACAGAGAGATGACTTCAGCAGCAGAGTAGAGTCTAATTAAGGTTTTACCATCAACATTTGTGGGAAAGGGGGCCAGGCATGGTAGCTCATGCCTGTAATCCCAGCACTTTGGGGGGCTGAGGCGGGCAGATCACTTGAGGTCAGGAGTTTGAGACCAGCCTGGCCAACATGGTGAAATCCCACCTCTACTAAAAATACAAAAAATTAGCTGGGGATGTTGGTGCACGCCTGTAATCCCAGCTACTCAGGAGGCTGAGGCAGAAGAATCGTTTGAATCTGGGAGGTGGAGGCTGCAGTGAGCCGAGATCACACCCCTGCACTCCAGTCTGGGCGACAGAGCAAGGCTCTGTCTCAAAAAAAAAATGTGTAGAATGAGGGGAGGAGATGGGGTTCCATGAGGCACACATAATGAAATGGAAGAAGAAAAGAGCCATCTGAAGCAGGATGAAGTCAGTTCTCACCAACCCTTTGCAAGCGCAAGCAGGAGGAGAGGATGGGAGAGAAAATGAAGAGGAGAGGGAGGAGCAGGCATGCGACACCCACGAGGAACAGGTCTTCGACACGGGAGCTGCACGTGCTGTAACATGAATGCAGTCTGGCAGGCGGCGTGGGCATGTGTGTCGGAAAGAGAGATTTACACGGGGAAAGGGCACCCGCTAAAATATTTATAAATTTATCAAGAAAACGTGTTTTAAAAATGAAAAATAAACAGATGTACAAATGCAACTCGAGAGAAATACATTATGTGAGTTTGCAACAGCTGAGTGGCAGGTGTGCGGGAGACAGCGTGGGAGTCGGGAGTGAGTGTGGGGCGTGCTGGGGACTGGGCAGGGTGGGGCTGGGGAGAGGCGGAAAGCTGCTCCACCCACCAGCGCCATCCCTGCCAGGACACAGTATCCCCAGATAAGAAACAAAACACATCTGGGAGGTCTCCTTGGGGAAAAAGCTTACATGGGTGGCTGTGCAAACTGGAGCTCTCCCCTTTAAATACAGAAATCTGCCAAGTGAGGGGCAATACTGCCTGGATGCTGGGAGAGGAAGCCCAGGCTCATTCTGCCACATTGCCCCGGCCAAAGCACTGACCCCTCCAAGCCTACTCATCTGTTAAATGTTCCAGGCCACTTTCTAGGGGGAAGAAAATGAGGTGCTGCATGTGACAGCAGTAGGAAAGGCATTATAAATCATGCCTTGGTTAAAACCATGAAGCTCTAAGTCACAGATGTACATTGACGAGCATGTTCTCATTCAGCACTGAAACACAGCATCTTATTTAAGGAGATGCCAAAAAGTGGTTGGAGAACTAGATGATGCTCTTTTGGTTTTTTAGTTGAAAAATGCTAGCAAAGTGCTTTAGATATGCCTCATCCGTAGCTTAGATTTTATTTGTTCAGTATTGCAAAATTATATGAAGCAGAAAGCGAATTACCAAAACCAAGCATTTCTCAAATGTTGGTGATTGAAGTTATTTTACTACCTTAAGAGGAGTGCAGGGCACTACAGAGATGTGCCTAGGACCCCGTAGACTCACACCCAGTAGACTTAACTACCCAGCAGGCTTTCAGAAGACCCACACTCACAGCAGGAATGTCGTTTCCTTATGTGATTTAAATTAAATTTTGTTGTTTAACAAAATTAAACAACTTTAAATAAATATTTGAAAGGAAGAAGAAACTCTTAATCCCCTGAACTGAATAGTCACAATGTCTAGTAAATTTTACGGCAACAGACATTTTCTGGGTGCCAGCAATGGGTCCAACACTGGATATTCAGAGGTGATCAAGTCACTGTCCTTGTCCTTGAGGAACCTACGGTCGAGTGCTGGGGGCTGGGGAGACAGACATATACAAAGATAACTCAAGACTAACTGATAAGCACTAAGCCAGAGGTCAGATCAGGGTTCCATGGGCAGGTGCCCAGCCTAACTGGGGACTCAGGAAAGGGGCTTCCTAGAGAGGTATGCATAACCTGACTCATTCATTCATTTAGAGATGAGGTCTTGCTGTATTGCCCAGGCTAGTCTCAAACTTGTGGCCTCAAGTGATTCTCCTGCCTCAGCCTCCCAAAGCACTGTGATTACAGGTGTGAGCCATGGTGCCCAGCCATGACCTGACTCTTAAAGAACAAAGGAGACAGAAAAAGCAGAGGAATGTCCAAGGCAGACAGGAAATGGCATAGGCACAACGCAGAGTTTGATTTTATCAGGGATCAAGTCTTAGGAAGGGGGTGGATGGTGACACTGGAGGGGCAGCTACAGACTGGATCACAAAGGGCAGGAGATGTCCTACTAAGAAGCTTGGACTTTCTTTTGTTGGTGATGAGAGCTACTGAACACAGACATTTTCCCTCCTTGGTGAGTGTCAAAAAAAAAAAAATGACCCTGAAGTCCAGGGCTATCTTGATAACATACAATGTATCCTGTGCTTTTCTAACACGTCATCCTTGCGCTTTGGTTCTCATTGGGCTGGTGGCTCACCATGAGGTCAAGGAGTGCTGCAAACAGTCTGAGGAACCACACTTAGATCATGACCACACCATGCAGACTTCCCCCTCTTCTTCAGCCTGACACAGACATGGCGCCTGATACGAGTTTCCATTATTTGGCAGCATAAAGGTAGAGCTGAAGGAGGCTGAGTTGGTCACCTTCAAAGCTATAGTCAGGAGCCAGAGGTCAACTGGATTTACTTTCTGACCCTATGGTTGCTTATTGAGGAGAAGGGGTGGGGGCACATAGCTCTGAGTAGGGGGGAGCCTGGGAGACAGGAGTTTGTTTTCTGTGACAAAACACTCTCAGGCACAGGGATGACTATGACAGCCACCTAGAGGCAGAACTGCAAAAGAAAGGACCCTGGGGCTGCAAGGGACGCCATGAGATCATCTCCTGAGCAACGGCCCCTCTGCAGGTAAGCATCCTATTTCTAATCCATTCTTTTCTGCCAGGAGGCAGGAGAAAGCAGTGGTACAAGACACAATTTGGAATCAGACACCTCGGTTTGCATTCAAGTTCTACCGAGTACTGGGAAGTTACCCAACCCTTCTGCATTGCAGCTTCCTCCTCTGCAAACGGGGATAACAGAGTACCTAAGTCATAGCATGAATGTGAGGATTAAATGTGATCATCCACAAAAACAGTTTAGAGGAATATCTGGTCCATAGATGCTCATAATTAACATCAGTTATTTATTTTTTTTTGAGACAGGGTCTCACTCTAACACCCAGGCTGGAGTGCACTGGTGCGATCTCCACTCACTGCGATCTCTGCCTCCCAGGCTCAAGTGATTCTCCTGCCTCAGCCTCCCAAGTAGCTGGGACTACAGGCATGCACCAGTATGCTCAGCTAATTTTTTGTATTTTAAGTAGAGATGGGGTTTCACTATGTTGGCCAGGTTGGCCTTCCAAAGTGCTAGGATTACAAGCATGAGCTACTGCACCTGGCCAACATCAGTTATTTTTACATGCTGGATGGAAAACAAAAAAGAACTACCTATATTTGAATAATGGCTGAAGGATACATAATATTGACATACCATTACACACCTGCACACTTATGCACACACATGCACACACACACACATGCACTGCTGATATAAAGCTATTATTATTTTTTTTTGAGAAACTTGTTAAAAAATAAACCCAAACTTCCCCAGAGGGTGACTGTTCTTTCTACTTTTCCAACTTTCATTGTGGTTACTTTACATTGGTCCTGGTCACTTCAGGTTGCTGATCACAACGGATGGGTCAACTCACCAATTTGCGGATTTCACATTCTAAATTCTGAATACAGTCCAGTTTCCTCTTGCGGCAGCGCTGGGCCGCGATGCGGTTCTTGCTGCGCCGTCGGACATCATGAATGAACTCTAACTGTTCTGAGGTTAGCTTGTGCATCTTAATCATCATCTGGAAATCGTTCCTTGGAAGATCTGTGATTTGATCTACAGGAAAAGGAAGTTTTACCTGAAACCAAGAATAACAGAAAATGATTAAGGCAGCTGGATTTTAATTCTGGCAGGTGGAACATCAAAAATGATAAAACCTTGTTTTTATGATGACCAAGTCATACGGAAACTACCGAAAGCAAGCAGTGATTATTTATTTCTTGTTTAAAGACAAATACGATGTAATAATACCTGGGTAATCAAACAGAGTAAGAACACACACATTGTAATGTTATTGTTTCTGAGATTTTTGAAGCAAATGGCATGAATAATATTGGAAAATGTGTCATTTTTCATTGATGTAGCACTTTTGTAAAAAGGATTCTAGTTAGTTGAAATGTACTTCTGTAAGACCTACAGCCTAACTCAATAAAACGACATTTATAGGGAGATATCACGTAAGGACATATCTAAAGCACCTGAATGAAGAGAGCCCCACATATCTTGAAGATGTTGGAGACACAAAAAACCCAGTGTGATTCTTAGTTACAATAGCATATGGGAGATAGGAGGAGGTAACTTGGACAGGCTTCACCACCATATACTAGGAGTCAGCAAAAACTGCTTTCATCCTTCTCACCAGACATGAGACCTCAGGCAAGCTACTCCACCTCTCTGAGATTCAATTTCTTCATCTGAAAAATAGGGCATTTTTAAAAAGCCATACAGTGCTATACAAATGTTTGGAACTTTGGCAGAATTTATTTTCTAATTTTACAATGTAATGTTGACATTCCTGTGTCAAGAGGTGGGATGCATGTTCCTGACTTTTGGTCAACAGAATGCAGCAGGAGTATTGTTCCTAGGCTAGGTCATAAAAGGCATTGCAGCTTCCCCTTAGGCCTATTAGAATGCTGGCTAGGGAGAAAATCAGCTGCCATGCCTTGAGGACATTCAAGCAGCTCTGTGGAGAGGGGCTGATGCCTCTAGCCGGCAACCAGCATCACCTTGCCAGTCATCTGAATAAGCCACCCTGGAAACAGATTCTCTAGCCCCAGTCCAATCTTCAGTTGAGCGCAGCGTCAGCCAACATCTGACTTCACCTTATTAGAGATCTTCAGCCAAAACTGCTCAAATGGGCCATTCCTGAATTCCTGACTCACATTCACATTTCTCATAGAAACTGTGAGAGATGTTAAGTGATTATTGTTGTTTTAGGCCATTAAGCTTTGGGGTGATTTATGATGCAACAACAGACATCGGATGCAGGTACTTATCAGCAAAATTCCAATTCTTGACAAATTCCAATTCTTGACAAACCGAGGCAAATAAGTATTATCTAAAGAGAGGACAGCAGTCCCTGAAGGATGGGTCTGTGTCCTTGCTATGTTGTTAAAGGATTGTTTATATTTCTTTTTTTTTTTCTTTGAGATAGGGTCTTGCTCTGTTACCCAGGCTGGAGTGGAGTAGTACAATCATAGCTCACTGTAGCCTTGACTTCCTAGGCTCAAGCGATCCTCTTGCCTCAGCTTCCCGAGTAGCTGCGACCACAGGCACACACCACAATGCCTGGTTAATTAAAAATTTTCTTTTTTTGGGGGAGGGAGTAGAGATGAGGTCTTGCACCAGAGAGAAGAAAAAAAAAAAAAAAAAGAGATGAGCTCTCGCTTTGTTGCCCAGGCTGGTTTCAAACTCCTGGGCTCAACTGACCCTACTGCCTTGGTCTCTCAAAGCGTTGGGATTACAGGTGGGAGCCACTATTCCTGGCCTGAAGTATTTCTTTTCTTTTTTCTTTTGATATGGAGTCTCGCTCTGTCACCCAGGCTGGAGTACAGTGGTACGATCTCAACTCACTGCAGACTTCCCCTCCCCGGTTCAAGCGATTCTCCTGCCTCAGCCTCCTGATTACAGGCATGCACTGTCAAGTCCACCTAATTTTTATATTTTCAGTAGAGATGGGTTTTGCCATGTTGGCTAGACTGGTCTCAAACTCCTGGCCTCATGTGATCCTCCTGCCTTGGCCTATCAAAATGCTGGGATCACAGGGGTGAGCCACTGTGCCTGGCCTGAAATATTTCTTAAGAAGAGCAACCAATGAAAAAGTGCATGAAAAAGCCCCAAGTATGGAAGGTAAGAAGCAAGCCACTACTCTGTCTCAAGA
This sequence comes from Cacajao melanocephalus, assembly GCA_963573385.1. Classification (NCBI taxonomy): domain Eukaryota; kingdom Metazoa; phylum Chordata; class Mammalia; order Primates; family Pitheciidae; genus Cacajao; species Cacajao melanocephalus. The sequence goes on along the minus strand of CAUYLG010068400.1, from coordinate 81,981 downwards.
GACTCCTTGGCACCCATGAGATGACACAGGCTTGCACCTTTGAGCAGTTTGTTTCTTCCCTTTCCAAGGCTCTTGGGGATGCAGTGGCTTCTGGGTTCAGTCTGGTCCTGCTTCAGAAGCTCCTAGAATAAAAAGGTTGTGTGCTGCCAGGCTGAGACAACGTGTGGGTTAGCTCAGATTGCTTCATTCTTGTTTACGTTCGCGTCTGCTTTTGAGCCAGCAGATGGCACTATAAACCTAAACATCCTTCAAGTGCTAGCCCAGCCCTGTCTCATACAAACAACATGAGCCACATTGATTTTAAATTTTCCAGTAACCACATTAAAAGAAGCAAAAAGAAACAGGTCACTGGGCGCCGTGGCTCACACCTGTAATCCCAGCACTTTGAGAGACTGAGGTGGGTGGATCACCTGAGGTCAGGAGTTTGAGACCAGCCTAACATGGAGAAACCCTATCTCTACTAAAAATACAAAAAATTAGTGGGGCATGGTGGCATGCACCTGTAATCCCAGCTACTCAAGAGGCTGAGGCAGGAGAATCGCTTGAACCAGGGAGGCGGAGGTTGCGGTGAGCCAAGATTGCGCCATTGCACTCCAGCTTGGGCAACAAGAGCAAAACTCCATCTAAAAAACAAAAACAAAAACAAAAAAACCCCCCAAAAAACAGGTGAAACAAGTTTGAATACTATATGTTATTTAACCCAATAGATTAAAATATTTCCAACATGTAGCTATTGAGATACTTTACAGTTTTTTTGTGCTAAACATTCTAAATCCAAAGCATATTTTATCCTTACAGCACATTGTAATTCAAACTAGCTGCTTCCAGGGGCTCAACAGCCACGTGCAGCATGTGGCAAATGATTGGACAGTGCCGGTCTAGGAGACAGAATAAATGGACTCAGTGAATCCCAGCATCCAGAAAAACACACGGGTCTCAACAGAACTGACCAAAATGCTGTTGGGTGAAGAAACCAACCCCTCAATAGTGTTCAGATGCTGCAGGGTTAAGTCTGTGTTCTTCAAGGGAGTGAGGATGAAGACATTTGATCCTGAGCTCAGGTTTCTCTGTGGTTGCATCATTTGCAGGCAGACACAAGTCCTGATTGCCAGCACTTGTGGCTGGTCAATCCCTGTGCACAAAGGCAAACGAACGAAATGATCATTTGACTTTTCTGTGGTTGCTGCAAGCTCTTTGTCAGGTTCTATCACAGCTCTGAGCTTGTTCAGCGTGGTATTGGCTGAAGGTTCCCAGTGGGTGCTCTGATTCAACTTCCACCTGGTAAGCTTTGTCCCATGACATCTGTAAAATTTTGGTCCAAGAAAGCAAAATCACAGTAGGGCCCATGATACCACTGTCAGCTTGGCCCTGCTCCAACTGCTAAAGACAGGCAGCCAGGACAAACAGCTCCTTGTTATGGGCTCGGGAAAGGCCTTTGTCCATGGTGCTGTGTTTGCACAGGGCTTCTGATGATATGAAAGAATGTTTGATCTCCCTTTTATACCCGTTGGATAACAAACAGACACTCAGATCCTGCACGGTGCCTCCGGAACACAGAGGTCTGTCTGTTGGAGATGCGGATGTTCCAACGCAGCAGAGGTGGTGACGCTTTGGGGGCTTGTGGAGTTTTCCCTCTGCTGACAACAAAGCCATTCTGCTTCTGCTCTAAATGTGTTTACTTACTCTCAGAAAGAAGATATCCCTATAGTTCAGGCCACAGGGAAAGTCAAAAGGACTTCTATACCAAGAGCTACTGTATTTAAATCATTCAGACAGTGACTATAAAACACCAGGGGAACAGGAGGGAGAGTTGCCAGGAAAAAGGAAAATCAACAATGCTAGTTTCAAAGCACTTGAGGCAAAAGGCCATACGATATTTCAGCAGAGCTGCTGCAACTCAAGCTGCTTTTTCAAGTGGGTCAGAGGAAAAGGTAATAGTCAACTATAGACTTTCTTCCAGGTGAAACAAAACCCCAACTCACTCTTGTTTCTCTTTACAAGGCTCTGTCCCCTCTAGCAAGTGAGGACTTAAGTTCAGTAACACGCAGGGGTCTCGGAGGTGTTCTTGGACAGGCACGGGGGCGGGGTGGGGTGGGGGACGACTTGACCACATCCATGTGTTGTTTCCTGAATAGTAATTTCCAAGCCAGGGACATCTTCTCTGGAAATAAGGAGCAGCCACCGACTCTGATCCCATGGAGGATAGGCCTCTCCCAGGCTCTCGGCACTCAAACATTCCTCAAATGGGGCTGAGAAGTCAGAGAAGGACAGCAGGACTTGGAAAGTGGAAACACATCAAGAAGGTTGAGGCCTGGCTCTTTTCCTTCTAGAGAATTATTCCGAGCCAAACAGGCCCAGTCGGGCTTAACATCTTATTGTCTGTCCCTCCACACACTCACTCCTCCAGGATCTCACTTCGCAGTAGTGGCTTGGTTTCTTAAATAGTCCCAACATCCAACGTGACGAGGTGAAGAGTCCTGTGAACTGTCGCCACTACCTCTAGTTATACTCAGCCACCCACAGGCAGCTCCAGGCACACAGGCTGCGTATAAGGGGAAGGGTACGTGGGATTCGTGGGTGCCACTTTCTCTTTAGCCAGAGGTCTACTACTTTGGTTTTCAGTAGAGACTCGGAGAGTCAGGGCAGCCACTGAGTCAGCAGGCCAAGGGCCAAACAGGGCACCACAGACCGGTGCCACAGTTGGTACAGTAAGCTGCTGTTGATTTTATTCAGCCTAGCAAAGTGCTGACTCTTCTCCCCTCTGGAACACAACAGGAGAAGCAGGACTCGAGGTGGGTTTTTAGCATGGTACCTGCCCTGTCCTGCTAAGTATGGCTACAGGAGGGTTAGTTCTGCATATTCCAGCTCTTTTTAATTTCTTTTCCTTTTAGAGAGGGTCTCGCTCTGTTGCCTAGCTGGTCTCAAACTCCTGGCCTCAAGCGATCCTCCTTCCTTGGCCTCCCAAACTGTTGGGATCATAGGCATGAGCCACCATGCCTGGCTAGGCTCCAGCTCCTTAGCAGTCAGTAAAACTGATGGTCCCTGCAGTGTGCCCAGGGACTCTCAGGTCCAGGTACGACATCTGGACAGTGCATGGAACCTACATATGTCTCTCTGCATGCTGTCTGCACCGATGAGGCAGAGGGTCTGCACAGGGGAGGCTGTAGGCTGGACCCCGGGATGGCAGTGCCTCCTTCTCAGCAAAGAGAAATCAGCTTCTTTCTCTTCCCTACCAACAGCCACAGCCATTCTTTGGCCTAAACCGTCATCCTCTTCCTCCCAGTTAAAAGGAAACATGGAAAAATTATGTATTATTATATAATTATATATATTATTCTCTAAGTATTATATAAAAATTATATATTATATAAAAATAGCTTCTTTCATAAAAGACAAAAGAAGGGAAAAAAATTCTCATCCCCAAATGATGACTCTCTTGCTCTGGTAGATTTCCCTGTGATCTTTGTTTTCTCTGCATCTTTTTTCGTAGTTGCAGTCAAGTGGTGCTGTATCTACCTCATCCAACAAACATGTCACTTGCCTAGTGTCTCTGGTTTGCTGAGTGAAGGTTACTGGAGAATCAGGACATGGCTGCAAATTTTGCAGAAAAAGCCAGAAACAAGTATTTCCTCTAGAAATCTCAGTGGAAGACTAGTTTGTTAATATTTTTTCCTATTTCATTTCTTGGTTTCATTACCAGATGTTGACTGGAACCCACAGGAGTAGGGTCACATCAGCATGATACCCTGAGGCACTGATAGCTTGGTCAGCTCTCCAAAGTCCTTAATGCCTGTGCTCTGAGGAGACCCTCAGATCCAGGGAGTTGTCGAGGAGGAAGCAATATGCCCATTAGACAGATGATTCCAGTGCTGCTGGAACCAGGACAGCCAGCTCAGTGCTGGGCAGATGCCAATGACAAAATCTCCCCTCCCAGGGGAAGAAATGTTTCCCACACAATTGTCCTTCCACCCTCTCTTCTCATGGTCCAGTTTCTGGCACAAATACAGGACACCTGGGATTTAGTTGTGATAATTCAATTCATTAGTGTGTGATCTCAGGCAAGTCTTCATTCTGACTGCCTGAAGGTCTTTGAGGATCTCGGAGTCAGAGGGAGAAAATGCTTGTCCTATTTAGCTTACAGGGTTGCTATGAAGAATACAACTGGCTGACAGGTGGAGAAAGTGCCTGGAAAAGTTTCAACTGCCTTACAGATACAAGGTATTACTCTGTTTATTAGCCCTATCTATCTTTGTCACATGGTTTCTTCTTACAGACGTATGCTTTGGAATTCCAGACGCTCACAATGTTCTAGACAACATAAAAACACTGTTTTAATTAGAAATATGGCTGATTTCTATGCTGCCCAGCAAGGTTTCTTTTTATTAAGCAGACCAATTACAGACACTTCTAAAAACACGCCTGATTCACCAAACCACAAAAATGATTGTAAAAATTTTATAGACAACATGTGTCTCAAAGTCAGCATTTGGGTGGGAAGATTTAGAGTCAGACACGGCTCTTCTATTCTGTACCATTTCCATGTTTTCTCTGGACTTTATCTCTGTCTTCCCTTCTCTCTCTCTCTCCTCCCCCGGCCTGCCTACCCCCAACACACTCTCTTACTCTCATACACTTTGATCCCTCTCGATGTAAAGCACGTTAATAAAGCAAGTCCAATGAAATCATACTTTTGACTGTGTAAATAAACTCTCTGCTGTGCTTCTTTACTAAAATCTACAACTCAGTAGAAATGGTCCAGTTACAAAGCTTTCTTACTGATCAGCTTTTTTTTTGGGAAAATGCTGCATTTTATTTTGGAAAATGACTGCGATTTTCCATAATTTTAGTTTTTAAATTTTATAATTTAAAAACAAACATATAAACCACAATGAGATGAACCATAACTACTTCACACCCACCAGAGGGCTTTAACAAAAAAGATGGACAATAACAAGTGCTGACGAGGATACAGAGAACTAGATCCCTGATATACTGCTGGTGGAAATGTGAAATGGTACAGCCACCTTGGAAACAGTCTAGTAGCTCCTCAAAAGGTTAAATACAAGTTATATGATTCAGCAGTTTCACTCCTAGGAATATTATGAAAGTAACTGAAAACATATCTTAAAAAAACTTGTACTCAAATGCTCACAGCAGCATTATTTATAATAGCCCCAAAGTGGAAACAACCCGAACGGCCCTCAATCAATGAACAGATCAACAAAATGTAGCATGGATCAACAAAATGGAATATTACTCAGCAATAAAAGGGAACAAAATACTAACATATGACAATATATCTGGTGAATACATCAATGGCAAGGGTAAACTTTGAAAGTATTATGCTAAAGTGAAAGGAGCTAGACACAGAAGTCTACATCTAGCGAGGTACTATTTATACAAATACCCCAAACAGGTACATCTATAGAGACAGAAGGTAGATTATTGGTTGGCTGGGGTTGAGGGGAGTGGACAATGAGGAGTAACTGCTAATGGGTACAGCATTTCCTTTTAGGGTGATGAAAATGGTCTGGAATTACATAGTGGTAATGGTTGTACAACAACACTGTGACTATATCAACAACCACTGAATTGTTCATCTTAGTAGGGTGAATTTTACGGGAAGGGAATTATGTGCTAATTTTAAAAATACACCTATGCAAGATATTACAGATATACACAGAAATGAAACTTCCAGGCCAGGTGCAGTGGCTCACGCCTGTAATCCCAGCACTTTGGGAAGCCGAGGTGGGCGGATCATGAGGTCAAGAGATCGAGACCATCCTGGCCAACATGGTGAAAACCCATCTCTACTAAAAATACAAAAATTAGCTGGGTGTGGTGGCGCATGCCTGTAGTCCCAGGTACTCAGGAGGCTGAGGCAGGAGAATCACTTGAACCCCAGAGGCAGAGGTTGCAGTGAGCCAAGATCATGTCACTGCACTCCAACCTGGCGACAGAAAGAGACTCAGTCTCAAAAAACAAAAAAACAAAAGAACAACAACAACAAAAAAAACAAAACCCCAAGAAATGAAACTTCTCCTCCACTCCAATCCAACGGTGCTCCCAGTTTTTTCTTACTCTCTATACTAATTTTATTTATACACTGTATATTTAGGAAACAAACTAGGCCCTTGTGCATACTGTTTTGTGACTGTTTTCACTTAATATGACTTGTTCATTTTTTTTTTAATTGGAAGAAAAAAATTCCCAATCTGACTTCCTAAGAAATATAACAAATCCAGAAGTCATAAAGAAAAAGACTTATACCTTGACTACATAAAACTAAACATTTTTTATATGGGAAAAGATACAATAAATAAAGAAGCCTAAGGGAATATCTAAGCAACACTTATGAGAAAGAGTTAATATTCCTAATATTAGGGATTAAGATTCCTACATGTTGATTTAAAGCTAAACAACACAAAAGAAAAATGGGCAAAGAGGTAAACCAGGAATTCACAGCAAAGGAAATATAAATGTTCAATACACACAAAACAAGATGTCAGCTTCATTAGTAGTCACCATTTTTGCCATCCAGTTGGCAAAAATTAAAAAGACTAGTGACAACTAGGATGGCCAAGAATAGGGAAAACTGGACACTCCTAAGTTGCTGAAGGATATGTGAATTGCTACAACATTTTGGGTAGGTCATTAGGCAGTATTTAATGGGGACAACCTTTAACCCATCTATGAAACTAACCCACAAAAATAAAAGCACCACTACGAACAGTATGCTCATAAAATGTTTATTACAGCAATGTCTGTAAGAGGGAAAAACTGGAAACAACTGAAATATCTGGTGATAAACAACAGCTGAATGAGCCATGATTTATGAGAACCAGAGACACCAGAGAAACATGTCTTGGCCCTATGTGATCGACCTATAGCCACGCACATGGTAGACAGCTATGTGAAAAAAGGAAGCTGCTAACTCTACAGTATAAATGCCACAAAAATAAAACCCAAACCCATAGAGAGGTGAATATATATTTATATATTGTTGTAGAAAAAGAAAAAGCTTGTCAAATTTGGTATGTTTGAAGCTGGGCATGCTGTGTACTAGAAATTTAAAAAGAATGTCATTTTAAAAAGCTGATTATGATAAAGGATAATACTGTGCTAATGTGATCTTTCTTGAAGGTAGGAAACAGTTAAAAAGGAAGGGAGAAGCCAATGTTTATGAGATGAGACGGAAGGGCTGTTTAACATGGTATAACGACAACATCTTGCAGAATATAAAGTATGTTAACACTTTTCTTTTGATCTAACAGTTTGGCTTCTTATTGGGGTGAAGGAAGAGAGACTGGGAAAGTGCATGTGAAGTATTAGACTGGTGTCTGGCCAGGGGTGGAAACTCCTGTTTTGATTTCAGACTCTGGTGTCTCCTTAGGGTTCACTTGAAAGAGAAGGCACCTGGATCTCATATGAGAGCAGGTCAGGGGAGAATCAGCCCAACAGATGCTGGCTTCTTCTGGATCCGCTCAGGAAAACCAATTTTGACTTGTGGGGAAGGATCTGCCTTGAGCACTATTACTGGGGACAACACTTCAACCAGGGTCAAAGTAACTCCCCAAAGCAAGTTACCAACTCCCTGAGCAGCAGTCATGGTAAGTCCCCGAGACAGTTCTTGGAAACCTAACCTCCTTTACCGTAGGGAAACGAAGATGTCAAATTGGGAAAAACCTTAACTTTACTGTGACTATTCTGTCCAAACTGTTCCAAAATGGCACAGAGCTTTGGTAAATGTCTCTTCTTTCACTGTTCAGGAATGCAGATAGATTCTTTTTTTAAAGGTAAAAATAAGAGTATTTTTAAGAGCAGGGGTATTTCTCAAGGGAAGACTGGTGCTGTCCATGACTATTTTACAGGTTGAATGAGTCCTCCTTTTAATTGAGTTACTATTTTCAGTTCTAAGGTAAACAACTGACATGGCCCCAACACAAAAGAATACACGTGTTCTTGCTGTGGTCCCGAGTTCCAAGAAGTGACTTTATGATCTTTTTTGGGATATGGAAGGGGGCAAAAGAAGATGTATCTGAAACTGAAAGTTCTTTGAGCATATGCAAATGTCATAAAAACCCAACCCTCCCTTCAGCTTAATGGCAAGGCTCCTCGTTTTTTGTTTTTTTTTAAAGACAAGGTCTCACTCTGTCGCCCAGGCTGGAGTGCAGTGGTATAATCTCAGCTCACTGCAACCTCCTCCTCCTGGGCTCAAGTGATCCTCCCACCTCAGCCCCACAAGTATCTGGGACTACAGGCACGAGCCCCTACACCTGGCTATTGTTTTGTATTTTTCGTAGAGATGAGGTTGCCCAGGCTGGTCTCGAACTCCTGAGCTCAAGCGATCTACACGCCTCGGCCTCCCAAAATGTTAGGATTACAGGGTGAGCCACCATGCTCGGCCCCACGCTCCTCTTAAAGGAGACAAAAAACAAAGATCGCAGGCATTTGTCGTCCTCTCCCTGCACCAGTCCTTGGTAGGAAGTCATGATGCAGATGAGCTGCACGTGGTGACTTGCCTCCCGCAGCAGGCACACTCATAAACATTCTCAGAACAAAAGGAAAATCTCACAAAAGAGGTCAGAGGGAAAGAATGAGTGAGGAGAGAGAGGACACAACCTTTCACTACTTCCAGGAAAGCTCAATCCTCCCAAGGTCAGGGACACAGATGTGAGCCTAGCTTGGGGCACTGGGAAAAACCCACCATCCCAAACCTAAGGGGAGATGGTATATTCAAATGTGAATAGCTCCCATTCAAATTTCCTTCCTAATTTCTTTTAAATTAAATCTTTTCAGTGTTTCTCTGTCCTCTATTTCTGCTAGGCAGTTAAGAGAAGGGCAGAAACCAGGCTAGCGAGCAAAGAAGGAAGTGACCATACGGCATTTCTGCAGTTGGCACAGGGGCCTTTGGAATCTGTTTTCAAAACATGCCCAAACTAAAACCTCATGTGCTTCTTGCCAATCTTGCAGAGGCTGAATAAACCACACGTGGCTCTGTGAAAAGCCAACTCACCCCGTATGGCATTTTTGCTGTCTGGCTGGGTTAACATCTCTGCCTTACAGAGGCTGATAACACCCAGAGAACACAGACAGGTACCAAGGTTGCTGGCCTCAGGAGGACCACGATTCATTTCTTCCTGTGTTTTTGCGATACACAGCTCTGAGAAGGGACTTGTCACTGGGTTTGTTCACTCCCGCTCCTGAGGGGGGTTCTGAGACACAGGTAGCAGTCTCAGGCTGGTACTTTGTCAATCAGCAAGACAGTGCAGTGAACGCCAGGTCACGACACAGACTCTCTCAGGTCTTTCTAGGGAATGCTCGTATTATTTGGGAGGTGGGTCCTCTAGGGGGCCTCTTCTTTCCTCTCCTTAAGTCTTGTGAGTCTTGCTCACGATGTGGCTGTTGTTGCCCCTGTTCCCTCTCTCAGCAATGGTAAGACACACATGGAGCCTCTGGACATTTTTCCTATAAAGTACTTTGCTTTCAGGGTGGATGAAACTGCCACTCTACCCCACTACTACTCAAAATGTCTTCCTAGCATTTGAGGGAGCTTGGGAAATGATCCATTATACATTATGTGTGGCTGACTAGGGTGCTTCCGTGACGACCCCAGGACTGGGATGGACAGTGAGCCTTCCATCACCTTTACTGTGATAGACATGGGATGGCCCTGGGGTCTTCTGTTGACAAAGAAAATCTAAAAAGTGCTGGGAAAGTGCTGATCTATTTGGTTTCAATCAATCAATCTGGAAAGAGATTCTATATCTTCCTATGTGTTGAAGGGGTGAAGGGCAAGGATGAGGGTGATGAACATGGCATCCTTCCAAAGCAGATGTAGGAGGGCGAGAGAGGGAGGAGGAAGAGGGGGGTCTGGAGTGCCTCAGAGCACTTCATGCATTAGATTTCAGTGTATTTACTCAGTATCTTGCCTTTGCTTGTTGAGTATTGAGATCCAGATCAAATATCAAGTGCCTTTCTAGGACAGAAGTGTTTAATGTGGAATCACCTTCAGCATCCTGCCTCTGTGTTTGGGGGAGGCAGTCTCTCTACTGTCATCTTTAATTTCAGAAAGTAAGAATGATCTGGGAGTGATGGGGGGGCAGGGAACAGTCTAGATAAAGGACCTAAAGAGTGGGTCACATGCTTGAATTTATGTGGGTTCCCTACCTCCTGGCCCCTGTCCTGCACAGGACACGACTCACTGTCTGCTTCCGAGAATGATCCGGATTCGTCACTGGAGTTGGTTCCGTAAGACTGCTCACATTTAATTTGGGGCCGCACTTGGTTGTACATTCCATCTCCCATCAGGCCTGGTTCCTGATGTTCTGTGGCAAGGAATCTGGCTCCCTGGGAACAGGGCGAGGAAGAGAACTCACAGAGAGGAAGGCTGCAGGGCGAGCCCCCGCTCCCGTCCTCTGCGTAGGAATAGGAGGAGCAGGAGCTGGAAGTCCTGGTCCTGGTCTCCAAGGGGGGTGAGCGAGGGCAGACTTTGATTGGCACCGGGCAGCTGGTGTTGGGCCTCATCCTTCCTGGCAAGTGGTCGGCTATCAGCCCACCGTGGGAGTAGGCCTGCGAGCTGGGGAGGGACTGGCCAGCTCCCACCCACAGACCCTTTGGCACCGGCTCAGACAGGTCTTTGTCCAAACTGCTCACCCCAGAAAATGAATGCACCGAGGTGCTCACTTGGTCACAAGCACTGGAGGAGAAGATCACGCTCCTCCGGTCCAGCTCTCCCTCCTGTTTACAGAGAGCCTCCAACCCAGGCCCCCTGAGGGGCGACCCGATGGTGAAGTTGGACACTTCCTTCTGGCCCACATGGGGCTGTCCATAATTCCCTGTGAAAGGGGTGTAGTCAGTTTTAAGGTCACCCTGAGTGATCCCCTTGTCAAAAGGGCACGCTGGACTCCTGGCAAAGTGCTGCTGAGATGTACTGGGCAGTCCAGACAGCTCCACACTTTTTGTTATGCTGAACAGAGATCTCAAGCAGGAGGGTGAGGCCACGCCCCTGGATCGTTCCAGGCAGGCGGCCGTGACTGGGGCCGTAGGGGTAGGGGCAGGGCTGGGCTGTTTCCGGTCCATCTCGATGTCCCCCGCTCTGTCCTTGGTGTCGGGCTCATCTCCAGACAGGCAGAGCGTGATGCTTTCTTCCTCATTCTCTTCACTGGGCGGCTCACTTTTAATCTGCCCCATGGAAAGACCCGGCTTCAGACTGTTGCTAGAGTTATCTTCCCCGTTTGTGCTTGCAAAACCTGAGGTACTGTGTGACGATGTATTATAGACATTCTTGGTACATGCAAGCTGGTATTTCTTGTATCTGGGGTACTGCGTCAACGCGTCCTTTTCTGAGCTCTCCTTGGTGTCCGTGGGCACGTCGGGCTCGGGCAGCAGGGCTTCTTCCTTCTCTGCTACGGGGATGGCGGTGGCCTCAAAGCTGATGGGCTCTGGAAGCATCTGGTCCCTGGGGCAAGCCATCTTGGCTGTCTCTGAATCCATCGTCTCCTCCTCTTCTTCCTCCTCCTCTCCTGCAGAGTTCTCACGGTCCGCGCGGTCCTCGTGTGGGCGCTGGCACGCAGCATCCTTCCGGCACACAAACAGGCCATCCTCACTGTTCAGGAGCTGGGTCTGCAGGAAACTGAAGCAGGAGTCCTCCAGGTTGTGCATGCGCAGGAACTCAGCACAGCGGATGACCTCGCGGATGTTTTCTCTGCTGAGTAACAGCTTGGCAGTGTAGGCAAACTGTAACAGCGGCCCAAAGCCCCTGGCCGTGACCTGCAAAACAAACAGGGAAATCGCCAACATTACCATCAGCACCGCTATTGTTCAGAATCCCTCAACTGAAGCAAGATAACCAGACAGTGCTAATGTCCCAGAATAAAGACTGCAAAGGGGCAGTTAATCTTGTAGTACTGGGTCAGCAATGATTCCGCTTCCAATAATTAGTGCCTGTCTCACGCATGCCACTGTTGTACTCTATCACAGCACAGGCAGAATTGAAAATCACCAGGGTCAAGTGGCTAAACAAGATGACAACGGGTTCAGTGTTTACACTAATGAAATATCCTGGCAAAAATGCACGGTGACAATGGGGAGCCTATTAATTTCCCTCCCAATCAGTCCTGTTGAGAGTCATTCTACACGAGGGGGGAGTGTTGTGACACTTCCTGCAGCTTGCTGGAGCCCAAGAAAGCCTTAACGTTTTCTTGTCAACCACAAAAATGGCAATGTGGCCCTGCTACAGACTAAGTCCAGGGAGTTGCAAAAATAGTTTTTCTTCACTTACAACGTTAAAAGAGACATGAAAAACAACTCCTGTTTTGCCCATCCATCACGATTTCTACTTGGAACTTTCGGTCATCATGTCCTACCTGATCTTATGATGATGATGATCTCATCTCACCAGAGATGATGACAATCAAAAGCAATGTGCTCAAGAAGAAATCAACTCCTGGCCCATAATGAATGGGGGTTGCAGAGCTAAACAAACCAGCTGTCATTTAAATGGTTGAAGCTACTGAGTGGCACAGGGTATGGGCCATTCCTTCTCTAATTATTAGCAGCAGCTTTGCCATGCAGCTGTCTTTTTTTTCCTGGTAAATCTTCAGGGGCTAAGCCTACTGTCATTTGCTGCTTACCCATTATATTTCACACAGATTGAAAGTGTGCTATTTATGCACAGCTTGCATATGCACACCAACACATGTGTGTGTGCATGCATGCCCGCTCACACACAATGACTTAGACAATTAAGAATATGTTGCCTAAGGCCAATTGTTTTTTCAGATGGAAATGGATTAAACTTGCTGGTGTTCATCAGGGGAGGCTTCCTTACCCTGAACATAAAACCACACATCTTCTAGGTTTTGCAAGCACTGCTCACCCCACAGGAAAGTGAGGCAGGTCTTCAAATCCTGTACAAACCAAATGAAAGCAGCAATCATGGGGTCCTTGCTGGAAGCTATGGTAGCAGTGATACAAAATTTCAGCTGGGGGAGTGAGTGCACAGCAAGGTGAACCAGCAAGCTTTGTGGCTGACTTCTTTGTGTATTAAACTCACTGCAGCACACAGAGCCAAAATTCTTCCAAGGACCTGTAACTGTTTCAACTTGGACATTCACTCCCTTGGGAGCCCTCTCCATTCCTCTTAGAGAGAATGAATGACATTGTCCTCTCAGCCTCCATAGCCAGATGAGGAAATGACCTGGATTCTCCAGGTCAGTACTGATTTCATATCATTGCATTCTTTCCAGTAAGGGAAATTTTTTAGACATGTAACTGAAAGGGATTTTAATTGTTAATCTGTTTGAAGTACTTAAGATTCCAAATTAAAAACTTCTTTTTCTGTCAGATGATGAGTCCAGAGATATTTGGTTAAAAACAAAAATGACTACTAGACTGACATTACAAATTCTATACGGGCATCATTGCCATCTCCCTTTTATTATACTTGCATCTGTTTCTACCATAAGAGAGCAAGCTCCTTCACATCAGGAATGGTTTTGTTTCTCTTTATAACCTTGCATCTAATCTAACCTGGGGTTACTAACATGGTAAATACCTGTTAAAAGCACGTATGTTACTGAATGTGTCGTAAGTCAAACTGTGTCCTAACATACTACTACTGTGTACAGAGGGTGACAACACAGTCTATTTGGAAGGTGTTGTCTCCAGTTACTTTTGGAGCAAGGCATCATGTAAACCAACTAACCAAATCAATCAACTGATCAAAGGCAGGCAGGCAAGGGTCTTTGTTTGCCCTGTGTCACAGTACCAGTATTAAAAAGGAGATCAAGTGACCAACACTTTTGTATGCTGCTAGGCTGACATAGTAATAGATTCAGCAAATATAGTACTGACAACACATCTGTTTTATGTCTTTTTCTTCCAGGAATCTTTAAAAGAAAGTAAAAAAGCAAGGACATGTGTATTTATAGCTAACTGAAGAAAGTGGTAAGAATGTCACATGACCTATTAATTTACTGCCATGTGGCTCCACCACAAAGAAAGAAATGACAGAATCAATGCAGGGTTGACCCCTGCCCCCATAATGATCCTATGCTCCTCTGTAATGTGCCGAACAGGTGGATAACGCACTTCTTGAGTTTTGGCAAAAGTGCTCACTATATGGGAAACGTAGGAAACTAATTTCAATGCTATTTATACTGTACTCCCATCCTCATCACCATTTTTTTTTTTTACGCTGTGGGTCTAAATAAGCCTTACCCTTATCCTCCACTGTGGCCTCTCTTAAAGAAAATTTCTAAAGAAGCCAGGAACATCCATGGGGATCTGTAGATCAAGAAGCAGTACTGGGAGTCACCCTCTGCCACATGGCTGCAAGGAGCTGGAGAAAACATCTCTGCTCAGGGAACAACTGATGCTTAAATGCAAGAATGGGACCAAGGATGTCAATGGGCAAAGTCTGCACATCACAAATCAACAACACTCCTTAGATCACTGAGGCTTAGGAGACATGCTGACCTTGAAATGATCGTCCTATGGTCATGAAAAAGTCACAGATAAAAAACCTGGTTTATAAACTGTCATTTAAGCCCAAGGGCAGAGGAATTGGTGTCCTCACCATGAAAGTTCAAGAGCCCATAACTATCTCTTCTACCACACTAGTTTCAATCCTGCTTTGTCATATTTAAGTCTGCAAGATTTTGCTTAGCTTCTATGTGTGACGCTTTGTTGGATGTGCCAGAATGACCATTCACCAAGTATTTCCTAGTGCCTACCACTGTGCTCTCATAATGCCCTGCAAGGCAGGCATGACTGCCCTGTTTTGTAGATAAGGAAACTGTGAAGAAGGGAGGTGAAGGAGTTTATCCATGGTCACAGAGCTAGTAAGTGGAGAGCTGGGATTCCAAACTAAGTCCAGCCTGTTTCTTCTTCTGTGCTAAGTGGTGTGAGGGAAGGATGTGTGCAGGACTCAGGCCCATGCTCAAGAGACCTACAATTTAGCTTTGTAGAAGAGGTACAAATGATGAAAAGTTAACTAAGTAACAATGTAAGTCAGTCAACAACGGAAAGGCCATTGCAAGATTATATGACTAGCTGTCAACTGAGAAATCCAGACAAGTTCAAGAGACGGTTGAGGGGCCTACCGAGATCTGTGGGGGCCCCTTGAACACTTTTATCAGGACACCTGGAGTGTCTGTTCTCGGTCAAGGGTTACTTTGATATGATGGCTACTTTCTGAACTGCCACAACAGTCCCTCCCAGGAAATCATCTCTGGTCTACTTTAGGCAGTAGTAATTGCTCCAAATACACAAAACAGAAAGCATGTGCCCTTCATACCTGCCAGCAAGTGTTACAACAGACAGAGGCTTCCTAAACACTGGTTTAGCCTCCATCTTGAGAAGCTGGCACTGTCTACCCATTTTCAGGAACAATTTACATTCATTAACTGTCTACCCATTTTCAGGAACAATTTACATTCATTATACTCAGAAGGCAAATATTCAGGTACCAGTGTAAAGCTGTATGTTCATGAAACTGTGACCACAGGTCTGCATTGTTACTTACTTTTTTGTTCTTAACAAATAAGGCCCAGGTAATGGGAAAAAATAAGAGGGGTTGGGAGGTGGAAAATCACACACAAAACTAACAACCCATAAAAGTGGTATTTTAAAAAGTAATGATCATAAAGTTAAAATGGAATGAAGTGCTTAGAAACAGCAGAATAGTTCCAATTCACTGACGTTAATGAAGTTGTGTGCCTCTGCTCTAAGGAAAGCAGACTCATCTACGCTAAAATCCACTGGTCAGCAGTAGCCTCAAGGTATGAGAAACAAATGCAAAATACGGTATTAGGGACAACTTGGGATAACAGTCTTGCATTTTGAATGAAAATATTTTGAATGCCTCATTTTGAAGCATATTTTTTCATCGCACTTAAATATGTAACTACCTGGTCTCATACTGTGCAATACTCATTCTGATACAGATGAGATGGGATCACACACTGGGGGTAGAATACAGTGTGCCATGTGGGGCTGAGACCTGGGAGAGGGCAGGAAGTTAACTCCCCAACCTCCCACTGACTGCTTCCTAGGAGGTGATGACCTCAGCTAGCAATTGGCACATATGAGTTGCTTCAACCCTGAAAGAAATAAGGCCAGGCTACCGTGTCCGATGGTGCAAGTCAACATGCCAAAAATGTGTTGAAATTTGACCCACTGTAACTATGATCCTTAACCCTTTATTCCACTGGGTTCTAACATATCATCTCTATGCTGAAAGGAAGATGGGCTGATGAAAACTCAACTGGTAGAGAAAGTTTGGGCGCTGTTTGCAGAGCTGGGGAGCTCAGTGTTTCATGAAATACCCATTTTGCTGCAGGACAGAGCTTACGGCGATACTTATAGTAGTTCCATCTCTGGACTATGACAGGGATGAGACAGCTGGCCTTCAGGCATTTATTGAAAATAGGGTTTCAGAATTTTTGAGACTTGGAACATCATTCTCTAGTTAATCCACATGATCAAGGTGTCTCCAGTTGGTTTTCACAGTATGTATGCATGTCTGTAGCACTGAGCCCATCTGCAGAAGGCTGATCAGATGAATCTGGAGGATAGGTGACTGCTCCCTGGGAGAGGACTGGCATGCTTCTCAAGGTCCCTTAATCACAACTTTACAAAAAAGGGAAACTTACACCTTCAGTAACACCATGTACACTTTCCTGATGAAGCTGAATCTCTTAAACACTGCAGGAACCAGGAAGATAAAGGTAATGAACCCATGCCCAAGGGCTTTCTAAAACTCTAGACCACTGACAACCCCTCTGGGTTGTATTTGCACAGCAAGGTACTTATCAGATGATGAAAGCAATGCTGGTGATAACTAACTCTCCCTTGCCACTCTCTCTCTCTCTAACTGCACTGCATCCTACTCTGCAGGATGAAGACTGGCTTAGTGATGAGGCATCACTCCTCATCTTAATTTTCTGTAATTCATATCCAGGTTATTACATTCTTCTTCCCAAAGCAGCATGCTAGACATTTAGGAAGTATTTGTTAAATTAATTTACTATTTCAACAAAGCTTCTGGTTATTTTAGTATTAATTTTCATTTTATTTATTTTATTTTTGGAGACAGGGTCTCCCTATGTTGCCCAGGCTGGTTTCGAACTCCTGGGCTAAGGGATCCTCCTGTCTCAGCCTCCCAAAGTTCCAGGATTACAGATGTGAGTTACCACACCTGGCCTAGTATTAATTTTATTTATTTATTTATTGACAGGCTCTCACTCTGGTTGTCCAGGCTGGAGTACAGTGGCACGATCTTGGCTCACTGTAGCCTCAACCTTTGGGGCTCAGGTGATTCTCCCACCTCAGCCTCCCGAGTAGCTGGGATAGGCACATACCACCATGTCCAGCTAATTCTTGTCTTTTTAGTAGAGGTAGGGTTTCTCCATGTTGCCCAGGTGGTCTCAAAGTCCTGGACTCAAGCAATCCACCTGTCTTGACCTCCCAAAGTGTTGGGATTACAGGTGTTAGCCACTGTACCTGGCCAATTTTATTATGAATTTTAGGTAAAGATAGTTTATCTTGTTTTCTATTCTTAAGGTAAAAATATAAACACTAAATCAACACTGAAATTGATTTATACATATATCATTTCATATGGCGGTTCTTTTAGCTAAGGAAAATCATTATCTGTGTTAGTAAATATGGCTTAAAACATGTGTCTTTTCTCTCCTGTGCAGGTATAAACCTGGATCTGTAGCCACAGTGTAAAAATCCTTCTCCTATTGGTAAGTTTTACTCCTGAGACTCTGATCATTCAGTTACTTAAAATTTTTTGTTTGCTCATTTCTTTCTTTCTTTCATTTTTTTTTTTAAAGAGATGAGGTCTCACTATGTTGCCCAGGCTGGCCTCGAACTTGTGGGCTCAACCCATTTTCCTGCCTTGATCTCCCAAAGTGCTAGATTACAGACATGAGCTTACAGTGTCCAACCATACTCAATTTTCATTCTCCAACGATGTGCTAGGCACTCACTGTGTACTATGCAAGGTCTGGACTCCACTTTCTTAGATTCAAGTCTCAGCTCTGCTATCTACCAGCTGTGTCACTTGGGCTGGATACTTAACCTTTCTATGCTTCAATTTCTACAACTGTAAGACAGGGATACTGACAGTGTCTACCTTGTAGTCTTTGGAGCAGGATCTCACATTAAGTATCAACTGGTACTACTGCTGTTGCTACAGATATGAATAAAACACCACCTTTTTCTCCAGGGAGCTAACAAGTGACTAGGGAGACAGATGTTCAATATAAATGTTTACAGTGTCACCTGAGTATGCAACAGAGGTATTTAAGGGTGTTAGGGGGGACAGGGCTGGAGCAGTAACTGCTAAGGGAATTAGTGTAAGGTTGCTCAGAGCAAGTAACACTTGCCAAATGTTGAGGGCTGAGTTGAAGTTCTTCAGAATAAGTAAAAGAAGGGCATGTCTCACTCCCTCATCATCTTCTGGCTTTTCCTCAAATACCATTTTCTCATTGAGACCCTTCCTGGTCCTCTATTCACAATTGCCCTCCCCTACCGCAAAAACAGAACTGGCTGGATGGTTTACAGAGCCCAGTGCAAAACGAAAATGTGAGCCTCTTGTTCAGAGATTATTAAGAATTTCAAGAGTGACAGAACATTAAACAAAGCACAGGACCTCTCTGAGCATAGGCCCTGTGCGATCAGTTGCACAGGTTTTATGCTCATGAAGCTGGCCCTGACAATACATGCATGCATGTGCGGCACGCGCGCGCGCGCACACACACACACACACACACACACACACGTTACCTATCCCCTGCAGTTGAAATGGACTCCCTGATTTGAGGAGGGGGTGATGGCATCCCAGGGTAGAGGTCAAACAGTGGAATTCCATTTGACTTCAACTTTGGGCTGAAAAACATGGTCAGCCCACCAAAGTAAAAAATTAGTAAAAAAAGGAAAATCTTGTAGGTTCAGTGAGCAAAGACCTGACTTGAATTCCTGTGACAGAGAGTCATGACTTGAATCAGTTCACAGATCCAGACTCCTTGCAATTATTCTCAGGAATTCTTGAAGATAGACCCTACCATAACCCACATTTTTGGTATGATTTCTCCTGTCACAGGGTTTGCAGAAATGTGCGACTTGTAGTTTTTCCTAAATCATGACTTAATACAAACTTTTTTAATTTAAAAAAAATCTAAAAAATTTTATTCAGAAACTGTTCAGGCCAGAACCAAAACTATTATCTATCTCTGTGCATGTGTATCTCTGTAACACTACTTTAATACAATTAAATATTGCCTTAATACAAACATAACTGGAGAATTGAAATAGTCCTTACCAACTACTAATTTTGACTTCTATCATTTAACTGAATTTTTGTTTGATGTTATAAACTCATATGTTGGTTATTTACTATTGTCTCTCGGACTCACAACCACTCTTCTTATATTCCCCTCTGTGTCGAGGCTGGGAGTTCATAAACTCCATTTCCTGGGCTCTTTTGCTGGTTGACTTATTATTGGACCTGCCAGCAGGTGCACAGGCGGGAGCTCAGAAGGTGGGAGTCATGAAGACACTGTGGCTCCTTCTCTCTCTTGTTCTGTTTCTCTTTCCTTCCTTGATAGTGTGTTCTGGAAGTGGCTGCATCCCTGACTCTGTAGTGGGGTTTCTGCTCCACAGCTGCAGCTCCTGAGGCACCAGCCCCTCCCCCACCATGCTCACAGGTCCCTTTCATTCCCTGCAGTCCTAAGAGTGGTAGATATTTCCTGCAGTCATCAATCATTAGGTTAGCTCTCCTTCCCTTTTCTGTTCTTCCAGTTTTCCAACACCTGTGTAACAAACTTCTTGTTTTATAGCCCCTTTATTTGAAACACCTGGTTTCTATTTTCCTGACTTAATCACCCATTCCACAGAAAAGAAGCCCAGGGCCCAGAAAGGTGAAGGGATTTACCCAAAGTCACAGGGCTGCCCGTCCAGGGCTTAACTCAAGTCTTCTGACAACAGAGTTCAACTCTCACGCTCCCTTTCTGCCTGTTGCTCTTTCTCTGAAGTGAACCAGGAAAGAAATACTATTTCATATGGAAACACATTACCATAAGTTTTATCACTCTAAAATATTCAGTTTTCTATAGCTCTACCCAAAGAAGTCTGGTCAACTGGATGCAGTCCATCTTTCGGTATGCAGAAGGTAAGGTGAATCTCATAATTGGTTCTATTTTTCCAGTGCCTAGATTCCTCCTGAAGAATGAAGATAACTGTTGTGTCCCTTTCCTGCTCAATGAAACTCTGCAAATCCTAGGAAGCCCTTTTATCACATGGGGATTTGGTAAATTATCAGGCTCAGCCAAGTATCAGTCCTTAGAATCTAGAAGACAAAGCAGAAATGCCTGTCTGGCGTGGAGTCACATGGCATGAGAGCTTTGTTCCAGAGTGGAAAGGCAGTGGGATGAAGCTGATGTCTAGAGGGAGTGTTATGTGTTCCTTATCTGTGACAGTCAGCTCAGAATGATCATGGGGCTATATAATGGCTGAAACTTCCCCTTAGGTATTTCTTTGATTGTTTCAGGATTGATGAGAACAGGAGAAGGTTCCAAAAGCAAACATTCCATATTGTCTTTCCTGAGAACTGGCGATACCTTGGGTATGTGAAACCTTCATTTCAACTGGATGGTTTTGCCCATCTCACCTCACCTCCTTCATATGTGGCACTCATTATTTTCTCATTCAGGTATAGATGGTTTTATTACCTAGGTTAGTGACAGGCAAAAGTCATATATGATACAGATACAAGGAATTGTATTTCTATTTACTCTAAAAGCATACAATGAAAACAGAAAATCTCCCTTCTGAAAGATTATATAATGAAGTTCACAGAATAATTTTTAAAAATCTAATTTCAGTGTAAGTGTAGATCTTAAAATAGACACGAAATAGTAGTAACTTTTTACGTTTTTCAGTGTAAAATAAAAGTGAAAAGCATCCCACTCACTGGTAATGAAGTAGTAAAACCTGCATCAAGGTTTATAGTTTCATTTGAAAAACTGCCTGCAAAAGAAAATTATTTTTAAAAAGAAGATTTAGAAAAAATACCTAATTTCCATTTTAAACAACCCTCTCCCCATTCCAGAAACCATTGATTTTCCTAGGTCAGAATTTTCTTGAGTCAAGGTCTGGTTTCACCCTCTCAATCCCTCTAGTCATTTCAAACCAACTATGAACCACAGATCTTCAACCAGAAAATACAAAACATTTTTGAAGGCTTTCAGTGATGAGAAGTTCAGCCCCTCATTAGCACCTTCTAATGGTTTTTCATGTGAAGTTTTAGGAATGGAAATTTTGGCTTAGTCAGTTACGAGTTCTTATACCCTCCTCGTTGCTCTCTCTGAACCACACTGCCTGTGACTACATCCCTGGCGGATGTCTGGACTGAATAAATGCTCCAATCATTGGTACAGAGGACAGACTATCACCTCTCTGCCTAGATCCTATTTTCTAGAAATGCTCAGATTTATTTCACGATCGCTTATTATTTACAATTAACATCTCTGAGCTTATTTCCTCCCAGTATCTGCTACTGATAAGCCATGTGTCCATCTTAACCTTGCAAAATCAAATTTTTGACCCAAGAGTGTGTGCTTGTCTAGATAATCAGAAATCATTCCTATTATAGAAACTGCTCTTCAGTCAAACTTTTAAAGATCTACTTTCTTCTCTTTGTTTTGAAAATTATGATGCAATTTCTGATCTCTAGTCTTTTGATGCCTTCCTGGGCTCCACAGTCCCTGAAAGATTTTGACCATAACAAGTTGTATCATTATCGTATCTATTTTCCCCCTTGTAGTTTGGGGGCTTTACTTCATCCAGCCTGGAAGCTCAGCATTTTCTTTTTGTTCATCTACCTATGGTTTTCCATTCCCTTTCCCAAGTTTTTTCTCACTTTTCAGTCTTATGGTCATTCATTCAGTCATTCTCCTTGATGCTCAGTATAAAATTAACTCTGGGCTTTGTGCCATCCTCAATACTACACAGTTAGCCTCAAGGAGCAGATGTTGGTTTTCTCATCTTTGCGCTACAAAGAGAACCACAAATTCATTTTCATTTTCTGTGGCCCTGTTTGAAAGGTTTCCACTCATTTTGGGCTTGAGTTTTCTTGAAGCCCTTATTTGTGGTTCCATGCATGTTCCCATAGTTGTTCGTGTTTTTCCAGTGTTTAAAATAAAACTCTGAATGAAACACAACTGCTGGCATAATTTACCCTCCTTTTGCGAGAAAAGGGTCCTCATATGAACTTTGTTTTGGGCATTCCTAGCCCTCCTGAATCATCTTTCCCCACATATGCATAATTTCTACCTTTTTCTTATTAACATAAAAACCTCTTTCAAAATGTCTTCAACCCAAAACTATAAAACTCTAGAATAAAACACAGGGGAAAAGCTTCATGACATTGGACTTGGTAATGATTTCTTGGCTATGACACCAAAAGCACAGGAAGCAAAAGCAAAAATGGACAAATGGGACTATACCAAACTTAAAAATGGACTCTATCAAAGGTCACAAAGTAAAAAGGCAACTCACGGAATGAGAGGAAATATTTGTAAATTTTATACCTAATAATGGGCTGATATATAAAGAAACCCTATGTAAAGAACTCTCATTTAAAGAACTCATTTGTAAAGAACTCTCATTTAAAGAACTCATTTGTAAAGAACTCCTGCAACTCAACAGCAAAGTATAAAATAACCCAGTTAAAAAATGGGCAAAGGACTTAAATAGACATTTCTTCAAAGACATACAAATAGGCAACAAACATATGAAAAGATTCTCAATGTCACTAATTGTCAGAGAAATAAAAATTAAAACGAGATCTCACCTTACACCCATGAAGATGACTACCACCAAAAAAACCCCAGAACAACAAGTGTCAGTGAGGCTCTGAAGAAATTAAAATCCTTGTGCACTGTTTTTATTTTTATTTTTTTTGTTTTTGTTTTTAAGAGAGGGTCTCACTCTGTCACTTAGGCTGGAGGGCAGTGGCACGATCATAGTTCACTGAAGGCTCAGCTTCCCAGGCGCAGTGCTCCTCCCATCTCAGCCTCCACAATAGCTGGGACAAGAGGCACAAACCACCATGTCTGGCTAATTTTTTATTTTTGTAGAGACATAGTCTTGCTATGTTGCCCAGGCTCGTCTTGAACTCCTGGGCTCAAGCAGTATCCTGCCTCATTCTCCCAAAGTTCAGAAATTACAGATGTGAGTCACTGCACTTGGCCCTTGTGCATTGTTGAAGGGATTGCAAAGTAGTGCAACTGCTATGGAAAACAGTATGAAGGTTCCTAAAAAAATTACAAACAGAACTACCATATGATCCAGCAAACCCAGTTCTGGGGATATTTTCAAAAGAATCCAAAGCAGGGTCTTGAAAAGATGTTTGTACACTGATGTTCACAGCCAGCACTATTCACAATAGCCAAGAAGTGGAAGCAACCCAAATTTCCATTAATGAGTGACTGGATCAACAAAATGTGGTAGATACATACAATGGACTCTCAGCCTTAAAAGGAAGAAAATCCTGTTACGTGTTCCAACATGGATGAACCGTGAGGATATTATACTAAATGAAGTATGCTCTTCATCAATAGTCAACTTCTGTGTGATCGCGCTTATATGAGGCATTGAAAAGCAGTCAAATTCATAGAAAGAGAAAGTAGTATGGTATGTATCAGGGGCGAGGGGGAGGGAAAAGAGGGGGAGTTGTTTAACGAGCACAGAGTTTTGGATTTTCTTGAACTCCCGACCTCAGATGATCTGCCCGCCTTGGCCTCCAAAGTGCTTGGATTATAGGCATGAGCCACCATGCCCGGCCCGAGTTTTGGATTTTCTAAGATGAAAAAGTTTTGGAGATCTATTTCACAACAATGTGAATACTTAAGAGTACTGAACTTATTTAACACTACTGAACTGTGCACATAAAAATGGTAAATATGGTAAATTTTATGTTATGTATTTTTAAAAATCACAATAAAAAAGGTCTTGAAAGATTTTGGACTGTACAAAATCTCTGACTATCATGTTCTTTAAGATGATACTGTCACTTTCTTCTAAGCATCCTCTCGTGTATACTCTTGTTAATTCCTTTTAGCCAGATTAGGACTCAAATGGCAGTTCTACCCTTGTATCCTCTACTTTCTGGAAGGTGGAACTGTCAATGTGGCAAATCAATAACACTCAGGTATTCATCTACTGGTTGAGGGGAATTCTGGTAGCTATTCATATAGTTGAATTTTGACATCATGTCTCTCCTTTGACCTAATTTTGTACATGAGAATAGTAACATGGAACCTTCAATTTTCCCGACAATAGGACCCATAAACTCCTACAATATCAATCTTGTTCCTCTCTCTTTTAATCTCCTCCTAGTGCTCTTCAGCGGGCCCCTGCCCTATGTTTCTATATTTGCTTACAGACCTTATTAGATATAATTTTTTTTTTTTGAGATGGAGTCTCACCCTGTCACCCAGGCTGGAATGTAGTGGCACAATCTGGGCTCACTGTAGCCTCCACCTCCCGGGTTCAAGTGATTCTTGTGCCTCAGCCTCCCAGTAGCTGGGATTACAGGCATGTGCCACCACACCTGGCTAATTTTTTTGTGTTTTTAGTAAAGATGGGGTTTTACTATATTAGCCAGGCTGGTCTCAAACTCCTGAACTCAAGTGATCTGCCCACCGTGGCCTTCCAAAGTGCTGGGATTACAGGCATAAGCCACAGAGACTGACCTAGATATAATTTTTGCTCTGCTTGTCTTTCCAGTGGTTACATAAATTTTATTTTGAATATGGAATTCCTTCCCATAGCCATATTTCAATGTGATGTCCTTCTGCTTACTGGGTTACTTGGGTTCTCCGAGAAATGATCGCTGTGGCAGTAATCTCCAAGTCCATTTTTATATTACTCCTGCTTCTCCCAAGAATAGACACTGGAGACTGTAACTTCTTGGTGTATCCCATGATTTACCAAATATTTTACTTTCCTACCAATATCAAACTTGCTGGCTTCTGCCATAATTGGTGTTATGAGTTAAGCAAGATATTCCTCTTCTCTCCTCCTCCCCACCCCATCACTGTCAGTGGAAAGCATGTGCCTTGTACATCCTAGGCTTTCAATAACTATTAGTTGAACTAAACTGAGCTAGCCCTAGTACTGCCCACTGGGGCAAGCAGACAATTTGAACCCCTCTTTCACATGACAATCCATCACATATTTGAAGACATCTGTCATACATGGTTACGGAATTTTTTCTTTACTGAAGTCATATTTTCCATCTGAAATCAGAACTGAAGAACTGAGAGATCACACATCTCTTATGGAAAATATTATTTTCTTGCTGGCCTCTGGAAGCAAGTAGCTTGACATGCCACTGATCCTCCAGTAGCCTTGAGAAAGCAGTGCTACCAGGGGAGGCCCGCTGGTCTTTAGCAGGGAAAGCAATCTGACCTTGACACTTGCTGCCATTTGTCCCTTTCATGAGCAAAACAGGAATAAATAAAGACAAGCTGAAGACGTGTAGGTACTATACTTGAAAGGTTTTTGAGAGAAAAGCACTAAAAATTCTGAAGATCTATGTATCAGCTTCTCAAGCAGAGCCCTTTCCTTGGCAATAGAAATGGTGTTACTGTGGCTTACAGAAGGAACAAAGCTATGGCACGCCTTATCAGCACGGTTGGTACAGCAGCAACGATAGTATTTCCACAGTCTTTAGTTTCTTTCTTCTAAGTCCTTTACCAACCATCATGAAACAGAAGCTGAGATATGCTGACTGGGCTAGTCAAGGCTGTACAGTAAGTCGTGATAAAAATCATATACGGAAACCAGACTTTTTTGCCAAAGGGACGATACACTTCTGATTTCTCCTCCCTTCTTGTGTTTCTGCAATGGGCTCTGCCAATGGAGAACAGTTAATGCTGATGCAATGCAGGCACCATCTGCGCTCTGTGAGGATTTAAACAGCAGCCATTAACACAAACCCCATATGTGAATTGGACAATGGCTGCCCTGAAGCTACAGGACTCCCAGACAGAACATACTGCTCTGTAGCTCTTAGGGCTGCAGAAATTGTTATGATCCAACACCCACACCCCTAGATCGGAGCGTGAAGTCAGGTTTGTCACTCGCCCACTTCCCTTCCCTGCTTCTTAATTGAGTTCTAATCTTTTCTATATGTTACTCCTGTCTGTCAAGGGAAAGAATGAAAAGGGAGCTGATACCATCTATCAGCATGGTCATGGGTGCCATTTTTGCCTGAATCCACTGGGTTCTTGTCCTGCAGCTTCATGGCATGCAAATGACATCAACAGGAACTGGGAGCAAGCCTTTGCTGGGAAGAGCAGTGCGTCTGGGACTTCATGTTGCTGCAGCATGAAGGCAGGGTCCTATTTATTTTTAATTTTTGTAGAGTTGCGGGGCCTCACTCTGTTGCCCAGGCTGGTCATGAACTCCTGGGCTCAAGCAATCCTCCTTCCTTGGCCTTCCAAAGTGCTAGGATTAAAAGCCGGCAGGGTCCTATTTTTGACAATGGTGTCATCTCTGGCAGCAGCAGAGATGCTGAGGCAGGGGAGAAAGAAATTTCTAACAATGACTGGTTGGTTGTGTCTAGTTGCTGTGGGGCTGAAACACACTTTTCATACTAACACAGGGGATCGTGAGAAAAGGAAGTAAGTCACAGGTGCATCCAGAATGGTACCTTGGAGGCTGTTCCGGGCCATCTATTTTGAACGTGGCTTGGAACCATTATGAAAGACCTCATTATTTATAGCTTGTAACTGGGAAAACACCTTTTCTCCTAAAAATAAAGATATCCAAACTTCCTAAAAATGAACTTTTTGTTTTTGATATATACCAAGTCTCAAGAACACCAGGTGTTCTTGTTTTGGATGAATCAAACTATTTCTGCGTATACCTTTAAGAACATGAGTTAAAGCACCTACACTCTACCTCGGGGTGTTCCAGTATTTTGATGGAATTTTAGTCACTGAGGTTGCAAATCAGAAACCTAAGAAACCTTAATGAAAAACAAGCCCTCCAGTTTCCTTGCACTATTATAGCAAGAAATGGCTGGTTCATGGGAGGGAGAATCCATAGAGCTCATCCACAGTAGTTTAATGGCACCTTTCTAGAGAAGCGTAGCTTTGAAAACCTCAACTAAGCTAGCAGGTGTCTGGATAGCATCGTCATTTCTTTCTTTAACAAGCATGGGAGGCTGGGGCTTAAGAATCCCTAGGTAGAGTCACCACAGTGGTAAAAATATAGAGATTCAAAGCAAAAGGGAAAACTAATACTGCTTTTACATCCCACTTCTGTGCTCAAGAACTCTCCTCTCTGTTGATACCATCTCTCTTCTCTCCTGCCCCTCTATGATCTCTCCGGATAGTCAATCAAAGGGAGGCTGGAAAGTCTCTGAGTTAATGCTCCTGACATGGACTATGTTTCAAGCAGCAACTCCCTGGTTTAGAAAGCAAACTTGATTCTCTTCTGGCCGGCCTTCCAAATTTCCCCCAAATCTACTCCCTTTTCAGCCTCATCTCCA
Source organism: Cacajao melanocephalus (assembly GCA_963573385.1). NCBI lineage: Eukaryota > Metazoa > Chordata > Mammalia > Primates > Pitheciidae > Cacajao > Cacajao melanocephalus. Next base: position 54,404 of record CAUYLG010068400.1, on the reverse strand, counting down.
GTTATCCTCTTGAGCCCGACCTCTAGCCTTTTCTTTGACTTACTAGCATTTGCTCAAGCTTAGATGCATTCTTGACTACTTCACCAATTCCAACTGCAAAACTCCAACATATGAAAACCGTGGAGGAGAGGGAAGATAGTAACCATCAACATAGAATGAAAGGGCCAGGGGAAACGTGGCAAAGGAGGTGGCAATTAAACTGGATTCTCCTTTCTATGACCTGGACAATAAGCACTTGCTTACAGACCACCAGTTTTGGCATTTAATCACAGGAGGGCTGTTTTGCATTGTTATCTGAAATATTCCACTGTACCTGTCTTGATTAGAAATTAGAAGAATTTCTAATCAAATAAAGGACCAAGTTTTACACTTCTTACATGTCCTCTGCATAAATTCCACTAAAATCTGTTAAAAATCTGCATTGTGATGAAAAGCGTATTTTTTTAAAGAAGGCAATAACATTACATGTTTAGAAAGAATCAACAAAAGGTCACGTTTTCATGCTAGTTGGATGACAGTATTTAAGAAAAGGTAAATTGGTAGAACATCGTTAGATCATAGATGTGCTAAAGACATAAGTATTTTGGGTACATATGAGGTATCTTACATAAATGTTACTAAACAATCAATGCAAAAATTTACTTGAGCATTTACTGTGTTAGATGCTGAAGTGAACTTGGAAGAAGCAAAAAATACAGTTTTAAGAATCTGTTGTGGGCTGGGCACAGCAGTTCATGCTTGCAATCCCAGCACTTTGGGAGGCTGGCGATCAGTTGAGGTCAGGAATTCAAGACCAGCCTGGCCAGCATGGTGAAACCCCACCTCTACTAGAAATACAAACATTAGCTGGGTGTGGTGGCACATGTCTGTAGTCCCAGATACTTGGGAGGCTGAGGCAGGAGGACTGCTTGAACCTGGGAGGCAGAGGTTGCAGTGAGCTAAGATTGTGCTACTGCACTCCAGCCTGGGTGACAGAATGAGACTCTGTCTCAAACAATAATAATAAAAAAGAACCTGTCTTAAAAATGTAGTTTTAAAAAGGTAAGAATTCCTGGAGGAACTCACAATGTATGAATGATATATAAAATAGGAGAATAACTGATGTTGGCCTAACCATTGTTGAGATTCCTGGTACAACAAAAGATGAGAGATGATGGGTGAATGTAGGCAGCCACCACTCTGCCACGACGCCTGGATGGGAGCAGGTGGGAGATGGAGAGAGCGGCACCAACATGAGTCAGCCTTTGCCCTCCAAATATTGTGATCCTGACCTTGGCAGATGTCAAAAACAGCCTCAGGCTTTCTAGGAAGGGCTCTACCATAAGTACCTGGGATTAACACCCTTCTCTATCTGAGAAACCAGTGCCCTCCACCCTACCTAAAGAAAACTTCAAATGGGGCTCATAAAAGGGAATGACACGGTGGGAAGACAAATTATCTGTTGGGAAGAGGCTGACAGTGCTGGGAAAAGCATGGGGCAAAACAGATGGAAGAGAACACACATACCAGTCCTGCTGGAACTGCAGGATGGCGAGAAAAGCCTGCAAGCTGGCTTGGAAATGAAGGCTGGGCGAGTTGAATGAGCAAAACTGGTTCATCCTTAACCTGCTAAGTTAGAATAAGAGAATTTTAGATGGTGGGAGTTGGGGAATGACTGTCTTTTAGATAAGCTTGGAAAAACGAAAAATCCTCTTCTACACTAAAGTAGGAAAGACCACAGAGTTAGCAGGGAAGGCATTTCAGAAAGTCAAATAGGGAAAAAAGAATGTAAGGTAACAGGTAAAATTATAAAGTGTCTAATAAGCAACTGCAACAGGAGAAAGAAGGTGGGCAGGGTCAGAGTTCAGAGCATGCGCAGGCCACAGAGGCCCCCTGAAGTACAGGCCTTCCTGGTGAGGAGTAAGGACAGTGCTGTCCTGCCACCTCAAGGCGGGGCCTGGCACTGCCCTGTTCTGAGTTTTGTGACCTGAAGTGAAGTGCTGCCGCCAGCAGGCTTTGATGATCTTTCCACATTCTGACTCTTGGCGTGCAGAGCATACAGTCACAGACCAGATATCAGAACACTTTATCTAGCATATGGAAGGAACAGAATGTCAAAGGGGTTTATTACTGTACCTGACCAGATAATTAGGTAATTAGCACCATTAACAGATTGAGCACATTTATACATGCATTTGTATATCTCCAGGGAGGCATAGTTTCAAAAACAGTATCGGGTGCTTTTTATTATAATGTTTTTTTGGCTTTTTTTTTTTTTTTTCTACAGAGCATTTTATTTCTCAAAAAGGATGCTAGGCATGTTTCTTTTCTGCACCTGTATGGCCCTTTTTCACTTAGTCAAGCTGGACTGTAAAAAATAAAGGAAATTTGTTTCTGGTCCCCCCAGATCTTACAACAAGCACTGCTGCGCTGGTTGGCTTCTTTGTTCATATGCCCAGGCCCCCACCTGAGTGGTGTACAATTCTAGGAATATGCTCTGGCTGAAAAACAGAAAAGACCAGGAGAGGGAGCACAAGAACACAAGATATTGATATATCTGGGTCGCAGGGAAAGTCATAGAAAGAGAGTGAGGCAAAGAGAAAAAAATGCCTCAAAAAATATATGTGGGACCTGAACAGTGTATTTTCTAGGTGCAAAACAAAAGGGAATTTGGAATTCATTGTTTGTTCATCACATAGAATACATTTTTAGCAAATTATATTGAATGCAGACTAAAAGGCCATTTGTTATTGGTTTGTCTTGGATGATATCGTAACTTATGAACTGCCAAATTTATCAACAATTATTAACGCTCCATAGCTAGCTGCCTTCCCCTAGGTGTTTCAGTTCACCTTTGCCACACAGTAACATGGGAGCAAATGCTTGTCAGATAACAAGCATGCAGCCCCAGGCACAGACCAGTGAGTCTCAGTGACACCACAGCACTTAGCTGGATTAAGTTTATAGGCTGAGGATGAGGCAGGCAATCTCCTCCACAGGAAATTCACAATATGGAATGTCTCTGGTGAGCACCTTTACAATGTAAGATACAAATCACCTTATTCCTTTAATGAATGCATACTGACCACTTTGCATGGTTCTATTATGTCTTAGGTGCTGGGGCCTAAAGCAACGAATATGAAGGAAAGGGTACTTGGTCTGAGAGTAGTTCTAGGCTGATGGGACAGAGACAAGTCTACAGGTAATTACGACACAGCCATGATAAGAACTGTCAGTATGATTCTTACTTACAGGGTGTGTAAGTCCATTTTCATGCTGCTGATAAAGACATAGCTGGGCTGGGCGTGGTTGCTCGTGCCTGTAATCCCAGCACTTTGGGAGTCTGAGGCGAGTGAATCACCTGAGGTCAGGAGTTTGAGACCAGCCTGGCCAACATGATGAAACCCCATCTCTACTAAAAATACAAAAAATTAGCTGGACTTGGTGGTGGGCACTGTAATCCCAACTACTTGGGAGGCTGAGGCAGAAGAATTACTTGAACCCAGGAGGCAGAGGTTACAGTGAGCTGAGACTGTGCCACTGCACTCCAGCCTGGGCAACAAGAACAAAACTCTGTCTTAAAAAAAAAAAAAGATATACCTGAGACTGGGTAATTTATAAAGAAAAAGAGGTTTAATGGACTCACAGTTCCACATGGCTGGGGAGGCCTCACAATCATGGCGGAAGATGAGGGAAGAGCAAAGGGACATCTTACATGGCTGCCGGTAAAGAGAGACTGAGAGCCAAGCGAACAGGGAAACCACTTATAAAACCATCAGATCTCACGAGACTTACTCACTACCAGGAGAAGAACAGTATGGGGGAAACCGCCCCCGTGATTCAGTTATCTCCTGCCAGGTCCCTCCCACAACACGTGGGGATTATGGGAGCTACAATTCAAGATGAGATTTGGGTGGGGACACAGCCAAACCATATCACAGGGGAAGTACAGCTGCTGACAGAAGGGCATCTAACTCTGAGGAGGTGACATATGAGCTGCAACCTGAGGAAGGATTAGCTAGGTTTTGGGTGGGAGCTGGTGTTTCACGTGGAAGAAATGAAATGTGCAAAGACCTAAGAGAGAATACAGCACATAATATGGTGTGGCAGAACCAGCAGCTAGGGCAAGGGCACATTGAAACTGGAGAAGGGAGCAGGGGACAGGCTGAGGCCCTTCTGTGTCCTCCACTGAGGCTGGCCCAGGAGCCTCACTGGAGTGTGTCAGGCAGGGGAGTATGAGGGAGACTCCTCTGACTGCATTTGGGGAAGAAGCCAGACGGGCAGAAAGCCAGTCACAGAAGTCCAGGCAAGGTGCCACTGTGGCCAGGACACAGCAGTGGTGCTGAGAAGGGAAATGTAGACAGATGAGAGGGGCCATTAGGAGGAATAGTTGGCGAACTTTTGAGTATAGGCCAATTCAAGACTGAGAACAATTAAGAAAAGCATCATGTTGCTTCTAACTAATTAACCAAAGTCACAACCTGGATACCACATCGGCAAACACAAGGTACCACTGGAAGCCATTGGGGACGCTTTACAGTGTGTAATAGGAATTATGTAGAGGTTCACAGGCAGACTCAAGGCAGTTTAGGTTTCAGTGTCATAAATTACAGAGGAAGATAGGGCTCAGAATTCTGTAGCCTAGAGTCTTCTTTAAATGGACACCTTTGATGTCAGTCTGTTGTTTTAGTTACTGCCTAATGTAGGATTTTTAAAAACAGCACACTTTCCCAATAAGTTATTCTGGTCTGGCAACGAGAAAGAGGTGTTAAGTTCTTACGAGATGTGAAGGGTCTTTTAAAAAACAAAGATGGGCCAGGCATGGTGGCTCATGCCTGCAATCCCAGCACTTTGGGAGGCTGAGGTGGACAGATCACGAGGTCAGGAGTTCAAGACTAGCCTGGCCAACAAGGTGAAACCTTGTCTCTACTAAAAATACAAAAAATTAGCCAAGCGAGGTGGCACGTGCACGCCTGTAATTCCAGCTACCCAGAGGCTAAGGCAGGAGAATCCCTTGAACCTAGGAGGTGGAGGATGCAGTGAATCGAGATTGCACCACTGCACTCCAGCCTGGGCAATAAGAGCAAAACTCCATCTCAAAAAACAAACAAAACCAACCAACCAAACAAAGATAGCTGGGTGTGTTAACTTGGGCCTGTAATCCCAACTACTCAGCAGGCTGAGGAAGGGGGATCATTTGAGCCCAGGAGTTTAGGACCAGCCTGGGAAACACTGTGAGACCCCATCTCTAAAGAATGAAAATAAAAAAATAAGAAAAAATAAAAATAAAGGTGATTGGGAAAATAAATGAACTAGTATAATGTGAGACAATGTTGCATATAGCCATGGTCAGAGATGGGGAAAAAGTAGGGGAAAGGTGACCTTCCTCCCAGGACCCGTTTGTTGATTTTCATAATTGTGGAGCAACCCACCAGTTCTATGGCCAGGGTTTCCACTTGGACTTCTGGAAACTTCTTCCATCATCACCTGAGTGGACTTCAAACTTCAAAGTGGACTTTGTGATTCTGATCCTCCTGCTTCCCTCTTTTAAGACCCTTGTAATCATTCAGGATACTCCCCCCATTTCAAGATCCTTAACTTAATCACATCCACAAAGTCCCTTTTGCTATGTAACATGACACATTCATAGGTTTTTGGGGATAAAGACATGGGTATCTTTGGGAGCCAGTATCCACGTCTGCTATACTGGGTTATAAAATCTGCCTAGCTGGTTTCCTAGAGGAGTCTTATTCTTTCAGTGTCTCAAAATAGATGAAGCCTCCAACAAAGGTAGGTTCAAGTCATCTAGGTGTTCATGTCTTTATGTGATCAGCTGACATAAACTGCAGAGGGCCATTCATTAATACATAAAGTGAAAGAAAAAGGAAGAAAATTTATTTCAGATTTCAGATATTCTCTCCATTATCACTTTACATTTCATTTTTTTTTCCAGCATCCTTTTTATTATTTATCGCGTAAAGACAAATTTCTAGTGCTGGGTTCATGGTGACTTCTGTGTGGTAGAGAGAAAACTTGAACTACAGCTGGAGATACTCACTGAGTCTCCAAATCTACAGCTGACTGGTTTGTGACCCTGGACCTCAGTTTCCCACCTGTTAAAAACACAGACATCTGCATTTTTAGTGAGTCTTACTCTTGTCATTGAAGCAAGGGGTTGAGAACTTAGGCTGTGGAGTCAGGCTGCCTGGCCTTAAGTCCTGGCTCCTCTGTTTAGGAGCTGACCTTTTGGCAAGTTAATTAACCTCTCCCGCTCCAGTTTCCTCACCTGCCATGTGGAGATAATAATGGTAGCAATCCCAGAGTGTCAATGAGTTAAACATGTAAGGTGCAGAGGGCAGTGCCCGGTATGCCTGCATGGCATCCCCTGGATGCTCAATAAAGGTTATTTTTAAAAACCATCTCAACATCACTGTATTAGACACAAGGGATACGCAAAAGATAAAACATAGTCCTTTTCTTAGTGCTGGGTCAGATGATTTTTTAAGACTAAGGTTTTATGATTCTCCATATATCAAAGGAGAAAAAAAACTCCCTGATGTCCTCACGTTCCATGCATCATGCTGTGTTAGCAAGATCTTTTAACATTTCTCCTTGCTGCCAATTAAAGGGCACCAAGTCAAAGTTGATATGTAAACATTACTGTTCCATTAGCATCTTCTGGCCTCGCTAATAAATCCTAACTTAATTAGGCATATGTATCTTTTTTGTGGGACAAGGGAAAACCAAAACTAGAGGTATATGGGCTCCAGCTTGTTTACAACTGTCCCTTAAAAGAGCTCAATGCATAATTGCATGCCCGTAAATACAAATGCTATAATTTTCTTGGATCAAAGATCATTTTCAAAAAGTAGACACATATGTATCTTCATGGTAGCTTTTAAAGCAAGTTCTACAAGGTCTAACAAGTCAGTTTTGAGAGCAGGCCTTCTAATAGCTGTCCTCCACTTGAAATCTGAAGTGCGGAAAGTGGAGTGGATGTATGTTTTACTGAAAGAGTCAGCAATAGAAAATAGAGTACACTCACAGCTGTAGTGAGCCAGGATGAATTTATACAGTGAATTTTAAATCAGACTCAAAATTGGCTTGTACTATCCATTGAAAAAAATCCCATTGATTTTGGGCTTCATGATGATGTTTTCTGGGAGAGGCAGACCTTAGACTGAGAGCCAAGCAAAGCTTCAGATGCAGATTTTTTCTTTTATTTTCAAAAGAATTTGAAGAGGCAGAAATTGCTAATGGAATACAGGAATAAAAATGAATATTATATTTCTACTTGCTAGCAACTGTCTTGGTATGGAATTCAACTGATTTTGTTCTGATCTAGTGACTGAATCCTTTCACCTTATTATTAACTTGTTTAGATAAGACTAACAATTTTATTTTTCTTTGCCTTTTTCCCTTTTCTCTCTTCAAACACTTTTGCAAAACACAATGTTCCCATTAAAAAAAAACTTTGAAAGCCCCTTTGCTTTCTTTTGTTTCTCATCCTCTCACATCTTTGTGATTTTGCTCAAATTACTTTCACATTCACTTGGCTCACAGTAGATACTCAATAAAGTTGGTTTCTTCCTTCTTCCTCTGCCTGGCCCCTCTCTGGTAATGTATTTCTTCCTTTATTTTTTGGTTTACGAACTACTTGTTAAATAATTGGCTCCAAGAGCCTCCTTCAGAGTCTACATCATTTCTTGGGAAGCTTAGCCCAAACAGACAGAACTCTCCTAAGATATCCTGGAAATAAAAAGGTTGCAGAGAAAAACAGTCCCACTTATCAAAATGAAGTGGTTTTGTTCTCGTTTCAGATCTGGTGGCAGAATCATCTTCAGAGGTCCCAACAAAATATCTGACAAGATATGTGAAATGTTTTTCTTCATTTGGGCTGCTTTTTTCATAATACAGTCTATGTGTTTAAGGGGAAAAACAAGGTCAATTCAATTGACCAAACACTGTGTCAGCGACAGACACACATACATACAAATGCTCACATTCTCACACTTAAACAACACGGAATCTAATTTAGAACCACAAGAGCTAGGAAATTAAGAGTTAATACTTAAACCCCATCCTTAATTCATCTTGTCATGCTTGAGTATCACTTCTCCTATAGCAAGCAAGATCGCCCACTGTTCTGAGGCCACTAGACTGAGAATGAAATCAGCTCTAACATTACTGTGTCACAAGGAGGGAATTAGAGATGAGCCTGGAGAACCGGCTTGGGTGCTCTTTGTGTGCAAGAGCGTGAAGCAGGATGGGAGAGAAAGAAAGGAAGACAAAAATAAAGAGTAAGAAAGCAGGCACATTAGCCACAGGCAAGCTTCTGCTTGCCTTCTATTATTACCACCTCACTACTGCCTTAGGGGGCATCTGTAAGGCAGGGGCAAGCTGCTGCTCTCATTACAGCAGGTTACTAGCAGTCTAAACTTCCAAACAAACTTTAAAGATACATAAACCACAATGATCACAGCTGATAAAACGCTGTGGTCTTATACTTGCTCCTGCAAATATGTGTGTGGGCAGGAAAAGGGGGTCTTTTCTTTTACTCAAGTGTCTTTTGCTTTGCTTATTTTAGAAATGTTTTGAATGACTGCTCGTTCAACATTATGGGTCGTGTACCCACTAAAATAAAACAATCACACTTTATGTCTCTATTCTGAATCACCGCTTTAATTTTTAATCTAACCTAGCAGGAAATCATGGTTTAGCCCTGTTTGATCATATAAAATCTCTGTTACTAGAGAGAAAAAAATCATGGTACTATCTCAAAGGCAATAACAGATCATAGGAGGGAATTGTCCAGATACCTCACTGGCTCTGGGGCAGGTAAAAAAATCACACATAAAATAGCAAAAAGCAAATTTATTAACTTGCCTGAGCTTATCTACTACTTCACCAGAAAGAGGTCTGCTCACTATTTACAAATTCATTTTTCTTCAAAGCGTCTTCATCGTATTAATAGGTCCTGCCAATAAGTAATACTCTCAATTTGTCATTTGTCTGTAAGCTTTTAATGTTAATATTTTTCATTTTTGCAATTTGGCCAATTTTATCATGCAGTGACAAATTGTTATTTAGATGCTATCTGCTAAGATATACAATGAACTTTCTCCTTATCCTACTAAAAGTACATCTCTCAAAAAGAGTGATAATACAAAATAAGAGCCCTTCTTGGATTTATTTGGAAAATGAATACATATATTTATTATTGAGACTTTTCAAATTTATGAAAAAATATATATTTGAACCTAAAACCATATACATAATGTTAGCTATTATCTTAATTTCTAAATCTGCTATTATACTTCTAACACAGATGTACTGTGCTGATAGAAAAGTCTGAGCTATTGGATTTGCCAGCTTGGATTAATAACCAACCATTTCAAATCATTAATGATGCTGGTTCCAGTTCAGTGATTCAACTGGGTAAAAAAACATTTCATCTTACTCTTTCCTTATGAAAGAGCTGTTGGCTTTGCAATGCATTTCTTTCTGAAGAAAAGTCCTTTTGAAAGGGAGAATACTAAAAACGGTGTAACAACCACTGAAGAAGAATAGAAATTCATTTTAAAGCAGTGTACCATGTACAAACGCTGTCTTACAAATAGGATTATTTAATTTAAACCTTAGATCTGTCAAGCTCTATTACTTCAAATGGAGCCTGTCGCTTCTTGAGTTCATTATATATCGAGATTATATTACAATTTATGTTAGGTTAAGTAATTGCTGAGATACAAGGCAGTTGAAAAAAATTACACAGCAGTGTCAGTAAATAGAGCAAAGTCACTGCAGTGTTCAGAAAGGCAAAAAGTCATCTTGCTAAATGAGGATCCAAGCTGTCCTGTACCAAGACTGTTACTAATAAATAAAAGGCCTCTGGGAAAAGTGCTGAGCGTACGCTGGATCTATTTTCAGCTTGCATCAGCAGCTGCTGCCCCTGGGATCACATCTTTACGCATACTCTACACCATATGTAATCACTCCAGTGCTGCAACCAGTAAGATAATGAAAGAGCATGGCATAAATCTATACTTGAGTGGAATGCTAAATGAGAAAAATAATACAAAAAGGGGGGAAATAAACCGCATTTTCAAGTCATTAGGAAGAAAGACTTTGACATATGAAGTGCTGCAACCATTAATAGCACTTATCATATAGAGTGGAGACAAAGAGACAAATTAATCAAACTGACAGAACTGGGACATTTTATGCTAATGCAGGCTCCTGGGTTTTAGTCTGTATTCCTTTGCGTCTGGAAAACTGATACCATTACAGGGCAGGAAATTGCATGAATAACATGCAACAGATCATAAAAATTCACACACCAACTGCAGAAACACTGCCAAAATCTCTGTAAAAACAAGGATGGAGACCTCAACAGAGAAACTACCAGCAAGTAATGAATGCAAATAAGTCCAGGAATATCTCCCATTCATGCATTGTAATTAACTATAGGCTTCTCACTCATAATTATAGTGGTGAAACTGAAGCCTAGAGAGTGAACTCTGCAGCTAGCCAGAGAAGGCTGCTCAGGCTCTGAGTCAAGGCTGTTTGCCATCAGCCAGGGTGAGTGTCACTCTGACCTAAATTTCCTGACTGGGTTGTGCTGGCTTTTTAAAAAATGCAAAACATTAAAACATTAGTTTAAGACTTTAAAGTGGAGGAGGGAGAAAAATAAATTGATAATGCAAGGAAAAGTTGAGCAAAATTTTCTATGTATGTTTGTGTGGGTGGTACAAATAAAGAGAATCAGACTGAAAACATTTTTATAAAATGCATGCTGTCCCTGACTTATAAACAACCCCCGCTTTCTGAATAAGCTGTATGTACTGGAATCCAACTGTCAGGCAAGTACTCATGAAAGCTCCTGGGAGCAACTACCCTTTGTTCTCCAGTTGTGAACTCTGAGGGGGTTGGTGGAGAGTGAGCCACTAGCTCATTTATACCAATCTATAGAGATAAATTACTGCTGCCTTGCAATCTCTGCCTTTCCCTGGAGGAAGTGTACGTTTCTTTGATACTAGAAGAAGATGGGTTCCTTAGCTGGAACACCAAAGAGATTTTCCCATAAAAAATAACTGTATAGATAGAAGTTAAGTGTGGCTGAAAAAAAGCATCAGAACTTCTTTCTCCAATGATACCGTGTTTGCTGGCATTCAAGACCTCAGGCCTCAGTGAGCTGGTTCCAATCCTTCGTCTCATCCTCACCTGATACAAACCACATACTTCCCTGCCTCTAGAACTTTGCTAAATGATGCCTTTCATTTATTTGACATGACAAACATTCACCAAATGGCTATCATGTTGACCTGGATATATATGGTAGATTTGTACACCGAAAACACTCCCCTCCAATTCTTGTACAAAGATCAAACTGTCCAAATGAGAAGACAGATAAGCAATAATTCAATGACAATACAATATAATAGCTGCTACGACAAATATGGAGAAGGTGCTGCAGACACATAGCAAAGAAACACTAAACCCCCATTTCCCATCTGCTGAAATTCTATCCATATCTCCCTCTCCACAACATATTCCCTCATCTTCTCATTAGAATTATGTGCTCCTGCTCTGTACCTTCACAGCCCTTCACTTATACCTAGACCACAGAATTAATTTCTGTCTCTCATTGAATTATGACAAATATCTGTTCACTGAACAAACTGAAACAAAAAAAGAAATGCTATACAGATATGAGTTTGGGAGCTGATTTAGGAAACTAACCATTACTCATAACCTGTTTCTAGGGAAAAGCACATTCTGGGTTCCAACTAATTTCTTTACAAACTTTTGAAATGTAATTTATCCAAACTGTGTAACCTTCCTTCCTCAGACATTGGGCTACCGAAAATACAACCTGCATTTGCATGAACCAAATGCATGAGATAATGGAAATGTTTCAAGTAGTGCAAATATGAACTGAAGATTCTTCTTACAGTCATGTAACTTGTGTATTAAAAATATCTGTTTTAGAGGCCGGGTGCTGTGGGTCACGCCTGTAATCCTAGCACTTTGGGAGGCCGAGGTGTGTGGATCACCTGAGGTCAGAAGTTCAAGACCAACCTGGCCAACACAGTGAAACCCTGTCTCTACAAAAATATATAAATTAGTCGGGCATGGTGGCAGGCACCTGTAATCCCAGCTACTTGGGAGGCCGAGGCAGGAGAATCACTTGAACCCAGGAGGCGGAGGTTGTGGTGAGCTGAGATTTCGCTACTATACTCCAGCCTGGGCGACAAAGTGAGACCTATCTTAAAAAAAAAAAAATCTGTTTTAGGGGATGATTCTCACCTCACATCAGCCTTGGTAAAATGAAAACTGAGAAGTGCACCTGGACACACAAAGGAGCATGGGGCTCCATTTGGCCATGTGCAGCACTGTACAGAAAAGTGTAAGTGCCCTAGGTTAATCTATTGTTATGATTATTGCCATTATGATTACAATCATCAAGTGAGACTGCCCACGTGGTTGGTCCAGGGACATAGCTAGAGCACAAGGGCTAACGTTATGACCTGGTACAGTGCCTGGGTGACCACCCTCTAGAGGGAGGAGAGGAGCCAGGTGTGGCTTTTCTTCACTGCCTTTTGGCCCTGAGGACATTCACCTGAGAAGACACTGGGTCTATTAATAACTTAACATTGCATCTACAGAACCCTGCTGGCCTCCACTGGAAGTTGCTGAGTCTTTTCTGAAGTCCATACACTTTTAATTTCTTAATATCATAGGATTTTGAAATGTATAGTTTTAGCATATTTACCATTTTAACCTTTTGTTCTTATCACAATCAGGTGTCATACTATTGACCTCAGTATGGTGTTAATTTTCAGCATATATATACATATTTAACCAGTAAATGGGGTTAGAATGTTCTCTTTCCTTGTGTATTAACCACAAACACCTGTGGTTTCACAGATAATCACAGCACTTTGGGAGGCTGAGGTGGGCAGATCACCTGAGGTCAGGAGTTCGAGACCATCCCGGCCAATGTGGTGAAACCCTGTCTCTACTAAAAATACAAAAATTAGATGGGCGTGGTGGCAGGCATCTTTAATCCCAGCTGTTTGGTAGGCTGAGGCAGGAGAATCACTTGAACCCAGGAGGCGGAGGTTGCAGTGAGCTGAGATTGCGCCACTGCCTTTCAGCCTGGGTGACAAGAGCGAAACTCAAGCTCAAAAAAAAAAAGTTTGAATTAGAGTTTAAAGATGACAAATGGTCTAAATTCTGATAAGGCTTAATCAGATGTTGGTATTTTGGGAAGAAAAAAAGATACAACCCAAATGCAAGATAGAGAATAATTGTTTTTGCTTAAATATGATACAAACTAATAGGATTCCTTGTGATTCCTGTTTTAAACAGAGTTAAACAAAGAGAACACATTCTTGGTGAGAGACAGTATTGGGGAATATGATGGCAAAAATTGCAAATTGATATTCATGTTCCCTGAATTGATAAGCATCTATTTGTCTATGGTTTGTGGTTCTTTATTTCAGTAAGTATATTAAAACTGAGAAAAAAATAAAAAGATCAGAAAAGAGGTCACAGATAAGAAAGTCTTGGAGCAATGGAATTATTAGCGAGGAAATAATTCTAGCGGTAACAGTATTTTCAAGAGGATTCCCTTTAAAAATTCTGGGTCTGGAGAACAGCATGAGAAGTTGACACACAGGCAAAGCTTTCAGCCTTTCTTATTAGTTACCTAGAGGAAGTACATGATTTGATACACCTATGCAATATATTATTTTACAGAGTTATACAGAGCTCCTGATAACCAACTCTTTGCTATAATTACAGGGATTGAAGAAAGAGATATGAAGGGAGGGCAGAGGAGGAAGTGATGGGTCTGTGAGATGCAGGTTGTTGGAAATTTCCTTTTTTTTTTTGAGACAAGATCTCATTCTGTCACCCAGGCTGGAGTGCAGTGGGGAGACCACTCTTCACCGCAGCCTTGATCTCCTGGGCTCAAACAATCCTCCCACCTCAGCCTCCCAGTGTTGGGATTACAGGTGTGAGCCACTGTGCCTGGCCAAAAAGATATTTCTTAAGAAAAGGTGACAAGTGCTGCAGGAGAAGTTGTAAGTTCAGGGAGGTCAGCTCATAGAGTAGAGTCTAAAACAGTGGGCCTGTGGCAGGTGGTAAAATACAGAGCAGGGAAGATGACAGAAGAGAGTGAAGAGGCTACAATGGCAAGTGGAAGGTGGTCTTGGGCACGTGGGGGCGGGGTAGAGAGGTCACTACTACATCTAAAAGGGCAGAGATGGGATGGAAAGACACAAAGAACATCCTGGCAGCAGGCATACTGAATCATAACAAGCTACTAGAAAGAGGCGGTGGCATCAGCTTTCTCAGAGGTTTTCTTTTTAAATATCAAAAGAGATAGAAGTCTGTTTTGGATTGTTTAGGTTCTGTTTTAGATGCAGATACACAGAATTTGATAAGCTATTTTTCTTTTTCTGAAAGGCACATATCAGAATTATATTTCAATATAGCTGTGCTTTCCAGGAGTATGTTCAGATATCACTCCAGCTTATGTGTACTATAATAAATATCCGAATGGTACTTTATGGATTATAAAACATGACTTTCCTATTATTTGTTCCTCTCAACAACTTGGTAAATGAGGTGTTATGATTCTTATTCTCATTTTCTGGGCAACTGTGGTTTAGACAGTATAAGCAACTTAATCAAGGTCACAGAGCTATCGTGAGCCGGGCCGGGTCTTGGGTTCTGAGCTCCTCATTCCAAATCATGCACAATCTCCCCCATATCTCTTTAGCCATTCTAACAAAGTGGCTCTAACACGTTTTCTTTCCCCCATCCCTGCAGAGTATGTTTTTCCATTTTGATGATTACTCTTGTTTCAAAAAAAGCACGGGCATTATAAAAGCCAGAAACAGAGACCACGAAGGCAGAGACCACGGGACAGACCCTGGCCTTGGCCTTTCCCACCACCCAACCAGCTTTCACCAGTCCTCTTTGCCTAGATTTGACCCCACCTGCAGGTGCTGAGAGCTTCAGTTTAAACATCTGGGAATATCCTAAATGTGTATGGGAAATCCCCATTCTCCGCTTCCTTAAGTGGGTGCCAAAATTCTCCTGAAAGGAGTATATGGATTTGAATAGGACACCATCCTTGCTTCTGTTTTATAATGTTTCTTTGTATTTACTCATTCCACCATATTTATTGAGTACCCACTACGTGCTTGGCTCTGTGAAAAGGCAGGCATGACACTTGGAAAGTGTACCCCAGTCCTTCACTGCCTAATGTGGTTGTCACATTTGCCTCCTCAATTAAAGTTAAGTAAAATAGCTGGGCATGGTGGCTCACACCTGTAATCACACCACTTTGGGAGACCGAGGCAGGCAGATCATCTGAGTTCAGGAGTTCGAGACCAGCCTGGCCAACGTGGTGAAACCCCACCTCTACTAAAAAATACAAAAATTAGTCGGGCGGGGTGGCACGTGCCTGTAATCCCAGCTACTTGGGAGGCTGAGGCGGGAGAATTGCTTGAACCTAGGAGGTGGAGGCTGCAGTCAGCCAAGATTGCGCCATTGCCCTCCAGGCTGGGCAACAAGAGCAAAACTCCATCTCAAAAAAAAACAAAAAAAAAACCAAAAAAAACCCAGTAAAATAAAAAAGTTAGTTCTTAGTCACACTAGCCACATTTAAAGTGCTCAAAAGCCACATGTGACTACTGGTTACCATACTGGCCAGTGTAGAACATTTCCATCATCACAGAAAAGGCTACTGGATGGTATTGAAACATGTAAGAGTAATCAAAATGAAAAACATATTCTAGCAGGAATGGGGAAAAGAAAATGTGTTAGAGCCACTTTGTTAGAATGGCTATAGAGATACGGGGGACAACAAACCTGCTTATTTTATGGGCTTATTACTCCTTGCTTAGTCCACTGCAACAACCTGGCTGTTGTCTTTTTCTGCCCCCAATCCTTCCTTTGTATAGGTACCTGATTAAACTTCCTGATGACAGTCACTCTACCTCTTTGCTTCTTGCAGAATAAAACCAAAGCCCTTCATTATGGCATTCAAGGCTTGTTTTAATCAGGCTCAATGGACCTGTCCTGTCTCCCACCACACCCTCTCCCTAAACTATATTTTAGTAACAGAAAGTGGCGTTATTAGTATCAAGCCCATTGCCCTCCACATCCATTCTGCAGAAGAGTATCTAAGTTACAAGGAGGTCCACAAAAGTCAAACAAACAGGCCTTTTAAAGTCATTGAATTGAAGCACAGGAAAAGAGAAAAGGAGGGAAGAAAGACATGGTTGCAGAGAAATGAGATAGGATTATTGTAAATTACCTAAATTAGTCCTAAAGAAGTGATGCCACACAATGCACCAGCAAGCTAGAATGTCATTCTCTACCCTCACTATGAAGAGGGCTACAGAAATAGGTGAGGAGGCTGGACAGATGCTTAGGGAACCCAAGTAGAAGAGCTAAGATATTTTGGAAAAAATAAACAAATCAGATAACCAAGAATGACTG
This sequence comes from Cacajao melanocephalus, assembly GCA_963573385.1. NCBI lineage: Eukaryota > Metazoa > Chordata > Mammalia > Primates > Pitheciidae > Cacajao > Cacajao melanocephalus. The sequence continues at coordinate 37,907 of CAUYLG010068400.1, read as the reverse complement.
AGTGAAAGAAGCACATGTAAGAACTGTGTTTATCTACGTGTACTGAACCCCAAGAGCCTGTTCCTATATTCTACACACAATTTAGGATAATAGGTGCTCCTGACAAGATGCTGTTGTGGTTTTCTTCGAGTAGAGATTGTGCAAAACAGGGCTAGTGGACCGAAAAAGTACTGAATTACGGTTTGTTTCCCAAACTACAGGTACTTATGACCCACTGTTACAATTGTAGTATTTTCTCTAATTGCAACTCATTTTCTTCCTTAGTTTAAAAAGAAACGTGTCCTAAGAAGTATCTGCGAAATCTCAAGTTTAACACACAAATCACACTTTCTGCAATACATACTAAGGTAAACACAATTACTTTGAAAAAAAATTCTCCGTATGCCACCTGAAGTCATTTCACTTCTAGGTTATGCTGTACATATTCCTATCTGGGAAACACTGGGATTAGGAACTGAAACAATTAACCTGGCTGAGTCCTGAAGCAGAAGACGTTTGGCCATGGCCTTTCCTATTTTCTAGTCTGAAACGTGGGACAGGACTATGAGTTACTTCCGTTTGGTGGCGGGTGGGTGCTTGCAGGAGTGAAGTAGTAACAGGTAGCGAAGTGCTGGAGACACAAAACATTAATCATCAATCAATAACAGCAGTGGCAGCATTGCTATCTTTCCTGGGGCTAGTAAGAATTAACGGATTAATGTTTAGGAGAGCACAGAAGTTTCCAAACATCTATCCTTTGCAGGGAAGTAAACAACTGAGGAGGCCACCTGGGATTCTCAGCTGCTGGAGGGGCTGGTGGGAGTCTGGGTTTTGTGGGTGGGCCTCAGGGGGCCCTGGCAGCAGCTTCCAGCCTCTGTGGTGACAGGCCATCTCCTCTCTGTCTAGTTCACAACTCCAGATGCTGCAGGGAGGTGGCAACAGTCCAGTAGGGGTGGGATGCTAAGATTCTTACATTAACAACGCACAGACGTCTGTCCGGCACTGCTGGGTTGTGTCCCTGAGAGTGACATAGGGCTGCCCTGGGGGCAGACACATGAGATCATCTGAAGTGGTAATCCTCCCGAGGGCCTCAACTGGGCAGAGGCTCTGAAGCTTTTGTCAGAGGCTGTTTCCCTGCAAAATGGGGGAAAAATCGGACTACTCAAATGAAGGGGATTTTCTATAAGTCTTCTGCCATTTTTCCCTCACCTTTCCTATGTAGCTGAGCTCTTAGAAAACTGGTGTTAAAGCAGTTCAGCAAGAAGCAAGGCAATTGAAAGTCCCTTCCAACAGCTGTTAATGGTTGTCGATGAGCACACAGACACCAGGGTTAGCAGGAAGGGAGCCAAAAATAACTCTACAGTGGTATTTTTCAGGACTCAATCATTTCTGATGCTGGAAAGAAGGAGCTCGAGAAACCAAAGTACAGCTGTGGGAAGACAGTGTAGGGCTGGAGGGACGTGGGTATGGGCTGCTGCCCATATGCTCCCTGGTCCTGTTATAGCCGGACTTGTAAGGCATTCTAAGCCTTGTTTCTGAGAAAGACAGAGACCGGACAATGGAAAGACAAAGCTGGGAGACTGATGTTGGCCGCGGTGGTGAACTGAATTTAGCCCTCTGCCTGCGGAGGGGATGGGTGAGCTCTGTGAGGATGGGGTGTGTGTGTGTGTGTGTGTGTGTGTGTGTGTGTGTGTGTGTGTGTAGGGGGTTACAAGCTCATTCCATTGTCCAGAATCCTTGTGGCTGTATTTGTTCTAGGGATGCTGGCCCTGGATCACTGGCCTTGCCTGAAAGAGGCTGCCTCCTACTGCGTTTTTGTTCAACTTGCTTTCTCTCTAATAGTGATTTGCAGTACTGTGGGATTAGGGGATACATAGTTTTTGTTTTTTCCCTAATATCCAGCTTCTATTTCTGGTTTTAAATAATACCCCAATCTTTTCAGCCATTCTCCCAAGAATTGTAGTGAATGATTTTTAAAAAATTTTCTTTTAATTTTTATAACTAGTACCCATAATAGAGCATTCTTTTCTCTGACATTTTCCGTCACTAAATTTGGATGTTTAGGTGGCACTTTAAAACCTTTCCACCCGCTCCCTGAATGTTCTGATGCTCTTGGTGAGTAAGACGAAGTCTTTAAACAACAACTCCATCTGAATTGTATACTTGATCTTTCTGAGCTTGGCAAACAAACCATCACCCACTCAGAACCTAGACAGGAAAGTGGCAGATGATTCAAGCTTCATTAGGAACAAGTCATGCCAAAATAACTTCATTTCTGGTTTTGATGGGATTACTGCTCAGAGAATGCAGCAGAAATAGCATCCTAGGATTTCAGTGAGTCAGCTGACATCCTTAGGTCACTCTTCGAATAATATGAAAAAATGAGGTCTGGATATAGGAAAATTGAGCACTGAGTAGCTGCTTGATGGATCAATGTCAACTGCAACTCAAAGAGAAGTGTCTGGTGATGGGACCCAGCCTTCCGTCGCCTACTCTGTCACACTTAACTTGTCTCTCTTAGAAAGGACGTGAGTGGCAACTGGTGAGCTACTCCAGGAGACAGAATCAGGATCCCAAATGATGACCACAGGCTGATACTAGGTGTTAAATGCATAAAGATTTAATTTAACAAAAATAGATGCCAAATCTTGTACTGGGATTAAAAAAAAAATCTACTTTGTAAGAAGAGGAGAGTCCTGGCTTAAGGAGCTAGGTCAGTATGGTGACACAGGTGCCAGGAAACTTACCCCAATCCTGGGCTACACTGACAGTTGTGTGATGCAGACAGTGACTCACACCTCTGGCCTACTCTTTACCACTCAGCTCAGATTGAGGCTGTTGAACTGAGTCCTGGCTGTGTGTGAAGGATCATGCTGATCACTGAGTCCATGCCCCAGGTGGCAGGTGGAATGGCAGTGGTACATTAAACACTGGGAAAGGGAGACTCACAGGCACTCCGTAAGGGTTGCCTTCGAGAGCTAACAGGCTACTATGTAAAGGTGAGATTAGATTTGTTCTCTTTCATGCCAGAGGGCATAAATAGGATCATGAGTGAAATTTTAAGGAGGAGAGATTTCTGCCACAAATAAGGAAGAACTTGCTAGTAGTCACAGCTGTGTAAAATGGAAGAAGCAGCTCTCTTCAGTGGTGGTGAGCTCCCCATTGTTGCAAGTTTCAAGCAGAGGCTGGAGAGGTACCTACGCCATTATTATAAAAAAAATTCCAAATTGGATGATGCCTGGACTCTAATGTGCCTTATCTTTTAACCTCCAATCCTTGATGCTTCACACTTCATAGCACAACAGCCCAACAGGTGTTAGTTTCTTAATATTCCCTCAGCAGAAAGTTGACTAGGAAGAAAGACAAGGTTGATAGTATTTTTATTTAATCTGGATACCACTGGCAAAACACAGAGAGCTCTCTTGAACTTCTCCAAGTCTCATAAGTCTATGAATGACACCTACTTCAAGCTACTTTAGTTTGGAATGCTGGCCTAGTCCAACCAGTTTGCTAAGATCATGAACAATTTGCAGGAAACATAGGGAGCACTGATAGGATAAAATGGAAGGCAGTATTTAAAAAAATAAAGTCAATGATTTCCTAAGTATGTAAGTTTTCAAAGGCCATCATTCCTATTCAGCACAAATTCATCTGTATAGTTGCAGGAGCTTGAAATTAGATAAATGTGGACTACAGTAGTCTGAATTTCATCACATTTATACAGCATTTTCCCAGGCATTAGTTTCACTCACTAAACAAGCAGGCCTTTTCTACTTCAGCCTATCAGGTGGCCAAGGGTAGTCAGTCACACAGACCCACAGTTTTGTTTGGATGGACAGCAGCCTGCCCCATCTTGTATTTTCTTGGGCTTGACAAATAGCTGAGCTGTTAAAAAAATTATAAATGCTGTACACACTCTGCCATTCTATACACCCTAAAATGGCAGGAGAGAATAGCTTAAAGCCTTTCCTCCTTAATAGCTCCTTGGACAGGTTTTAGGACAGATCCAGGTAATCTCAGAATCCTTCCTAACAAGTGGAAAAGTAAACAGAAGATCTGACTACAAGTAAAGAGATGGAGGACACAAGACAACAAAGTAAGGAGAGGAGGGTGAAGGACATACTCTAACACACGGCTTCAAGTACTTGCATTTACTCACGGTCAATATCCAATACATATCTATTATTTATCAAGAATGGGCAAACATTAGGAAAGAAAGTACTTCCTTATGAGTAACTAGAGGCAAAGGCAAAAGAGAAGTTCATGCAACAACGGGACTGCCTAACTCATGGAGGTCCCCCGTCTAGAGCTCCCATTAGCCATCTGTTTTCTGTGACACTGGCTAGCACCTGACTCTGCGTTGAAATTTTTGGGTAGTTCTCAGGTCTGCAACCTTGATATAATTACTGATTCTAGGTCGAATTCTAGATACAAATTTGAGGTGAACAATCGAACCAAGGTGTCATGCTGTACAATGAGCAGTGGAAGGACCTTCTCTTGACCTCTTATGGTCCCTGATCACAGATGGCTGTGCTGGCACAGAGCTTGTCCCTCCAGTTCTCCAAGATGGAGCAAGGAAGAAGGCTCTGTATGGTAAGACAACCATATTCTTTTCATAAATAGTCCATGTGACCTAGAAATGTACACAATTTGGTAATGTTAAATATATTCACACTATTGTAAAACAAATCTCCAGAACCTTTTCATGTTGGAAATCTGAAAATCTACACCCATTAAAAAATAACTCTCTTTTTCCACCTCCTCACACCCCTTCGTAACCACCACTTGACTTTCTGTTTCTATGAATTTGAGTACTTTAGATATGTCATATAAACGGAATCATTTAGTATCTTTTTAATGTGACAGGCTTATTTCATTAATACAGCTTTGAAAATAAACCCAGGGAGGTGGGAAGACAGGGCATATGGAGTGAGAGGGAGAAGGCAAATCCACCTCCCTTCTGCTTAGGTGGTGGCCAGAAAGGAAGTCCCCAGGGATGTCCTTCTGGGCTGGAGCATGTTGGTAGCATGCGTTACAGCTGCAGGAGAAGGTCCTCCTGGCAGGTGGGCTCATGGCTCATCACCTCCATCAAGAAGCATCTACTAAGGGCCCAAGTTATTCCCGTGTCAAGTACATTCTCTGAAGTCCATGGAACCTCAGTAATTCTTGAAGAATTCTCATGAAATGTTCTCAGCATCTTTTTGAGGGAGGAGGAATCTGAATAAATAAGGCTGCATTATTTTAAGAGCAGTCTCTGCAGGAATCTTGGAGGGAGAGCAGAAGAGGCAATGGAATGCGAATGAATAGTTTCAGAGCTGCCAGAGCCTGCTCTTGAGGAACAAAATATGCTTAGAATGTGTGTCCCTCATGGACTCATGTGTGGGGCATAGAAAGAGAAATTTGGCTTCAAAACTGAAAGGCAGTCTGTGAAATTTAGTCACATGTCAGAGGGATCATTGGCAAAAAATATCTGGGAACCACTGTTACACTCCAGCTGAACCTTGCAGGGCCACTCCCACAATGCCACCTCATATGTCACTGTGAATAGGGCCACATCTTCAACACATATTCTCCCTTTCCCACCACAGCTTCCATCCATACCAAGAACAAGGGAGGCCTCCTACAGCAGCTCCATGCGGGGAGCTAGACCCTTAGAGGCAGGAGTTGGTGCAAACAGGGAGTTAACATTCTCATCAGAGCTGATTGAGCTCAAATTACCAATAGGTTAATTCATAAATAAAAACATTCTATTGAAAGAGTTTTTGTAAGGTAAACTCCTAATTATCCTTGCACAAGTCTCCTGTGAAATTTTCAACAGAACTTTAAGCTTTTTCCTTTTTCGTCCACCAGACTCTTTCCTCATGGCTGCTGGTCACCTACTCATCTTGCCATCTACCTACACAACCCTGTGTCTCCTCTCCCAGACCTGCTCCTTGAGCAGTTAATGGAAACTCCCACTTTTCTGCTTCTTCATGCCAAATATACTGGCTTTTTTTCTTTCTTTCACATCCCACTTCTAATCAGTTTGCAGGAAAAACTAAAATTGTGAAAGCAACCCATCCACCTTGGCTGGTCTCTCTCCTCCCTACCTGCCCCCACCAACCCCTCCAACCTCTGGTCCATGTTCACATGTCACCTCCTCAGTGAGCCCTATCCTAACTACCACATTCAAAATTCTAACTCCTGTCCTCCCTAGCTACTCCCCTCCCCCCTGTTTTATTTTGTCTTGTATTGCTGATCACCAACTTAGGTATTCCTGCTTACTGTCTGTCATCCCTAACTGGGACATAAACTCTGTGAAAGCACAGAGTTTTGCCTGTTTTGTACCCCTAGTACCTGCAACTACAGCACACACAGTAGGTGCTCAATGCAATCTGTTCAACGAATGAAGAGCTCCTTCTGGTCATTGAGGTGTCAACAGAAAGTTCTCCTTAGGGAAGACTTCCTTGACCATCCCATCTAATGTTGCATTTCTCTCAATTACTGTCGATCACATTACTCTGCTCTACTCTGCTTCTAGCACTTACAATAATTTAATTTGTCTTGTTTTCTTATTTGTCCTCCACAATACATGTAGGCCTATAAGACCTCTAACTTACTCTGTCTTAACCATTGCTATATCCCGAGCACTTAAAACGGCTTAACACAGAGCAGGTGCTCAGTAAATACTTCTTCAATGAATGGAGAACCTTCATGACAAAACCAATCAAAATCCATTTTTTGTTTTCTCCAATTTTCTGAATCTTGAAAATGCCAATCCACAGAAAAGATGGAAGAATCATACATCCACATACTTTTAGTCTGGACTCAGCTGGGAGTGAATTTGGAATGTTTGGAGGAGACAGATTGTGTTAAATCATTAAATTTGCTAAATTTGTGTGTGCTCTTCTCTCAACATATATCTATACTGTCCTGTTCATGCGCGCATGCGTGCAGACACACACACACACACACACACACACACACACACACACGTGCATATATGTTTTCCCAGAACCATTTGGAAGTAAACTGCAGACATTGTGACATCATACTAAATATTTCTGCATGTATCTCCTGAGAACCAGAACATTCCACATAACCAAAACATCATTTCCCCCTAAGAAAAGTAATGGTGATACAATATCATAAATTAATATATAGTCTATATTCAGATTCTCCAAAGTGCTTCAAGGATGCCCTTTATAAACTTTTTTTTTTCAATCTGGGAGCCAATCAAGTATCACTGACTGCATTTGGTCTCATTAGTCTCTTTTAATCTAGGGCAATCCCCCCATCATTTTGTCTTTCATGACAGTGATATTTTTGAAAAGTTCAGGCCAGTTGTCTTAAAGAATGTTCTACAGAGGATGTCTAGTCAAATCATAGCATTATGTTTAAAAGTTAATCTATTTTTTTCCTGGTTTATTATTTTAATATACAGTGAGTTCATTTTTCTGTTTGTTTTAAATTTTTAGGTCTGCTGATTATCATCTTTGTTGATTCAGTTTTAATGTCTGGACTATTTAAAACACTTAAATGGTTCAAAAGTCAATAGTGAACAAAAAGATACAGTCTTACTCCAAACTTTTCACTCTGTTTCCACCTACTTACATAGGTAATCTTTTCCACTAGTTTCTTATTTACATTTTCTGTTTCTTTTTACAAAGTATGCAAATGTATGCATGAGTATATATTCATAAATCACACATATATATTTATGGTTACAATTATATATTATTTTCCCTTCTTTGCACAAAAGGAAGCATATCATATATAGTGTACATATCTCTCTGCACCTTGTTTTTCTCTTTTAAAATATGTCTTAGAAATTACTCCATATCGGTTCACAGAGATCTTTTTTCTTTCTTATGGCTACACAGTACGTGATTGTGTGGTTGTCAGTATGTGGATAACTTTGTGCATATGTTGTTTTGTATCTGTACAAATGTAATATTTTTTAGTAGGTTGTTATACAGTGAACTACTGAAGTTCACTCTTTAGCACATATTGAAGCCCTAGCTCTCAGTGTGATTCTATCTGGAGGCAGAGCCCTTACAAAGGTAATTAAGATTAAATGAGGTCACAAGGGTGGGGCCCTAAGTGGATAGAAGTGATGTCCTTAAAAGAAGGAGAGACACCAGAGTGCTCTCTGTCCACACACGCACAGAGGAAAGGCTATGTGAGAATACAACAAGCAGGTGGTTGTCTGTAACCCAGGAAGAGAGGCCTCACCAGAAACCAACCCTGGTGGCACCTTGATCTTGGACTTCTGGCCTCCAGAATTGCGAGAAAATGAATTTCTGTTGTTTAAGCCACCCAGCCTGTGGTATTTTGCTATGGCAGCCGGAGTGGACTAATAATATACATGTATTAGAAGAGTTAAATGCTGTAGATTCACATTAAAAGATAAAATCACTTAACTTAAAAAAATAAACTTAAAAGAGATAAAAGGTATTTCTGGAGCTCCAGAGGAGAAGTAAGGAAAACCAGCAATCCATGGACCACAGAGTAGTTTGCATGAAGTCATTTTAAACACTAGTGTGAGCCTTACAGGTGCAGATCCATTAGAGCATCACCTTCTATTCTGACTCACTCTTCTGAAATTTCAGTCACACACCTATTAGTTGTCGTCTTCTACATCTTGGGCATGATGGAGGGAAACCACCTCATTACCACAGAGTCCACAGTAAATGGTTTCCAGACTCCAATTCAAGTGACATGTGGATAGGGAGGAAGGTGGTATGAGCTCCAAGGACACCAGGGCTCAGGCCTCCCAGGATCTGGGGTGACTTTATGTTTTTTTTTAATTTTTTTTTCTGTATTTTATACTTCATAAAACTGGCTCAGAAGGTAAACACCTTATTTTTTATAAAACCCAGCTGAAGATGGAAATGGCCTCTTTTACTATTAGTTTTTAAAATATCATTATTCATCTGATTAATAAGAAAACATGTCCTTATTGCTCAACATTCTGATATATTCTTGAAGACGCAGCTACGTGGAGATATTCCATATTCCACCAGAGCCTAAAGTGTACATTATGCTTGTTGAGTGGCTTCCTAAAGCACATGCTTAGAGATATTTACATTTGTTTGAAAATACCCATGAACGGACTCTCGTTTTCTTCAGCTTTGGTATGTGTATACCAAGAGGATGGGAAAGAAGAGACACCTTTCTTCATACCGGTACTCTGCTTCCTTCACAGTTACACAAGATTTGACTAGAAAGTAAGAATTTCCTTGTCTGTCTGGGGATACATAGGGTCAGATACTCGGAAAAACATGTGAGTTATTCCCACTGAAAATGACACTAATCATTTCCAGAGACGTAACTCCTGAAAACACACAGTAATGCAAAGGTATCTGTAGATTTCAAAGGTTGAGGCAAATTTAAATATGGAAAAAGGTCTTCTAATTTTAAATTAAAAGGAAATGGAAGAAACCTAATTGAGTCCCTTTGTTGCTTCTTGGATTTTCATTTAGCCAACGAGACTGTGAGTGAAAGCCCATTCAGCCAAAGTTGAGGACTTTGGTTCTTCGAAGAATGAAGATCCCTGAGTTGGACGGGAAGGGACCAGGAAGCACTGGTCCCCTTGGGTCCCACTGGTGGCTTCAGGGAGAAATACCATGGGGCATGCAGAACCTTTAAATCACAAGCAAAGCCACACTGCAGAGTTTCGTTTTTCTAGTACTATGCCCATACTTTACCTGATCTTCCTTCCCTTCCATCCACCTACCTATTCAAACCCTTTCATCATTACAGAAATGTAATAATGTACACTGTAAGAAATTTAAAAATGCAGACAAAGAAAAAGAAATCCATTACATTTCTATCATTCACAGGTCACCCAGGTGAAATTTTACTTTGCACACGTTCTCATGGCTCTTGGTATGTACATACCACATGCGCTCACATTTGTATTTTTAACCACAGTGAGATCATACTGAGCATACTGTTCCTCCATCCACTTTCTCTGATCATCACCTTTCATCAACTACTTGGATATTTGAGTTTCTCCAATTTCCCCTGCCCCAAAGTTCTTTATAACCAGTTTGTGCAAACCAGTAACCATTCCAGGACTATGGATTACATCTGGTTTTTAAAGCCCTTAAATCTTGTTTAACTTAGCACAGTCCATTTTCATGTCGCTGACTCACTGAAGAAATCAGGCCTGTAAGAAATTGTCCTGTAGAATTACTTTCATCCTCCCACACCCAAAAGATTTATCCATTTGCTTCCTCCTGGTGTTGGTAAGCTTGTTCCTCTAATCCTTTATTTTCCTCTCACATTTTTATCTCAAATCCTTATGAGGTCGATTTATATACTGACTATATCAGTGGGGATGGTGTATATTTCATGAATATTTGGATCAGAAGACACCTAACACTTGGCTGACCCACCAGGAGTTATGCTCAGATTGACCCCTGCCTGGGTTAGTGTGAAGACGGTCTGATCCTCTAGTGTGCAGTTCTGACTGTTCCCATGTGACAAGAAAAGCGTATGTGTGATGTTACTTGGTTTCTGCTTGTGTTGTTTTGGTATAATATCAGTGTCCATCAAACATTCACCTTAATGACTTTAACCCTGAGTGATTGCCTGTACCTGAATTTGTTCATGGCACTTAAAAAAAATGTGGCACTAGATTACAAATAGCTTTGAGAACAAGGTCTTTGTCCTTTAGAAATTTAGCATCCCCTTGCAGGATGTTGTACTCAGCCATGCTAAGTAAGAGTTGATGCTTGCAATATCACTTGGGAGGCGAGGCATACCCCTTAAAAGGTCATTTGGGAAGCAACTCTACACGTATCCTCGGTCTGAGAAACTGCTGGGGCTTAAATATGTTCCAAATAACAAAGATAAATTTAACAACAGCAATTCGGAGTAAACCTTGTTCTTAGTGGAGGAACCAGCCATGGAGTCTAAGTGTTGGAGCTCAATCTCAGCCTCTGCCCCCACTTATTTTCTGTTTCTCAAAGGTGTCAGAAATTTCTAGTGTTTCCAGTTATTGCCTATGCTGGTGTTCCTCCTATCTGTATCTTCCGCTCTGCGATCTCAGTCTCAGGCAAACGTAAAGCACTATAGATAGGTATCAAGGCCGTCTTGATGGCCTCCTTCCCCACCCATGTGCTCCCTGCACAATTTCATACTATCTCTGAAAGGCTGCCTCATTCTCCCGGTTCTTCACCTGGGTGCAGACCTTCCTCACCTACGCCAGGCCAGGGTGTGTCCCCTGACTGTGATCTGTCTGTGGTGGCTTGTTGTTGTCATCCAACATGGGTTCCATCGCTAGACAGATATTCCTTACACTGTTTTTTATTATGTCACGTCTTGGTTCACAATGTTTCATGAATTCCTATCGCTTACCTGGTCAAGTCTAAATTCTTTTGTCTAAATTTTATTCTTTCACAGTAAGGCCCCGTGTGGTGAGACCATATCTTGAATTATTCCCCAATTCTCCCACTTGTGCTGATCAGAGCTGCCTCCTCAAAGTCATGTGAGTGCCTCTTTCTCAGTCTTTGCCACACCAGTGTCCTCTCCTGAAGGGTCTCTCCCCACTTGCTCCCTAGTGAAGTCCTGTCCATCCTGTGAGTGTTGATTTTAGGTGAGATAAACTTCATGAAAGAGATGGAAGAAAAATCCTGTCCTCCCCTCCACCTGAACCTCTGCAGCACAAACAACTGCCAGTACAACTTGCCATCTACAACGAATACTCTTGAATCATTCACCTTTGATTTCTATGGTTTTCCCTGGATTCTTCAACTATATTGTAAGTTCTTTGAAGGAGGTAATCTTGCTTTACATTTTGAAGTTAATCCCCCAAAGAAGTGATTTATGGGGTCCTGCGGTCCACTCCTCTGCTTCTATGAAGTGTTGTACTTAAGCATCTTGTCTTATGAAGCATCTGCTTCAAGCACACACGTGCATGGGCACTCACACACATGCACGCTCCTCTGAACACAATGCTGTATTTTTTGGTACCTCTCTCCCATGTCTAGCATCTTACACTGTTATAAAATCCTCCTTTAATATAGCTGAAAATCCCTCCTGTATAGTTCAGATGCTGTTTCTTCTTGTCAGTGATGAGACATCTGGTCAACATCTACTATAGCAGCCTTAAACAGGAGGCATGGAGAGACACTTTGTTAACAGAACTTTCAAAGGTTACTGCATTTCTCTATATGAACACCTTGTAAATTGAACTGATTTAACTCGTCCAAAAAATGCTCAGTTATGAAAAGTGTGCTTCAATTATCTTCCCTTAGAATCTTCAGTTATCTTCCCTGACTTCCCAAAACTATGAAGTTCTTACCCTGAATCCGGGTGTTCCACATTTTTAATCTTTCCACCTTCCTATTTGTAGGGTACAGTTCAATTCCTGGGCTACTACAGATCCACTTGGCAAACACAAGAAACACAAATAATAATCCCATGTAGATGAAGGTATTCAGTGGGAAAGAAACAGTGCACACATCAGAACGTCTCTCATGGTAGTAGAGTGTTCATCTTTACAGAGCAAGACCCTTGGGAGTCCTGTCTGTTAGCAGCCATTCTCCTGGCCTTTTTAGTAACTTCCTGTTTTCCTTACACTTTTCTTTTCTTAACTATCATATAAAACAAGAACAACAGATAAGCAGGGAGGCATCAGAAGGGTTTCTCTGGACAGACCTTCAAAGCGACCCATATACAGCCTTCCATTTGACTGGTGCCACTCAACCTGGCTTGAGATACCCAAGTGTGTGGCCATCGCTCACAGGCCTGCCCTGCTCTACCCAGTTCTGATTGCTAATGCGCCTCCAGGAATGATGTCATCTGTGTACCACTTTTGGGAAGAATAATCTGCCATTTGGTTTTGCATATAAAGAATAAAAAAAAGAAATCAACAGAAAATGCTGGTTTAGAAATAATCAGGAAAAAATGAGAAACAATGACATTTACTACTGTCCTTTATAAAACAGAAGATAAAATAAAATCGTTGTTCCTTCAACAAGCTGGAAGCCTATAATTGTGACCTTCTGTATCCTTCCTTTGATTTTCTTCTAAGCTCAGGAATCTTTCATTGGCTAAATCCCAGCATTTTTTTTTCTCCCTTGGCCAACTTTTGGCCTTGCTTGGGAACAGCTGCCAGTATTTCTCTTTGCTGCCAGTCAGTCAAAAATGTGCTCACGTTGGAGGCCTGGCTCCATCCCACCCAGGGTGTGGAATGCATTAACTTTTTCACAAAACAGGCTTTGCCAGGCTGCACACGAAAGTCCATCGCAGCAAAGCTCACTGCTTTACTAGCTAGCTTGGAGGTGGTGCCAATGTCAGTTACAGAGACTGTCAACATATTTTAGGAGTCTATGGCAAAGTGATGAATTTTGCTATGTGTACCAAGTTAATGGGAAAAAAGAACACTTCCGAGATCCTAGGAAACGAGAAGTGCTATTATTTAATTGCTTCTCTACTCCTCAAAGAAAAACAAGCCAATCCTTTTTCTAGCCTGTAATTTGGTTCAGAACCCAAACAAACAAGAAAATAAAGGTATTAACTGATCAGTGCCCACAATTTTATTCTACTTTCGTTGTGCTTTTAAGAACAGCTTTCTTTCCTTTTTCCTTTTTCTTTTACTGACAACCATGCAACACTCCAATGCCTGGGTATGATCCATTTTATTAAAAAATTCCTGAATCATTTTCCTGGCTTATAGCTTATCCAACCAAGATTCCAGGTGTTCTCACCATAAGAAGGGCCTCTTTCAAAAGCTGTCTGCTTTTATAACTGCACACCCACCAGAAATGTCATGAACACCCCAACAATGGAGTTGAAACCTAAAGACGTTTGGTGACATTCCAAATTTTTGAATGGAATGCAAATCCATTAAGATTATTAGGTAACTTTATTGATATTCTCAGATTTGTGCCAAATGTTAAAGCTGCCAAAGAAAAGAAAGAACAAAAACCGATTCTTGGATCCCAGCTCTGAGTATTTTGGTGTGGAAACTGTATTTTCTTGTAACTCACTTAAAAAACACACTGTGCTTTCACTGTATAATTGCAATCTCAGTTTTCAGGAAGCAAGAGAAATGAGATATATAATCAATGTTTCTCTTCTGTTTGGCTTTCAGCCTAAATGATCCTGCACTTGTATTGGCAAAGGAGGACAGGTATTAACAGTGAACAGGAAACCTATTCTAAGAAGGACTCGCTCAAGTGAAGCACCACTACATCATGAGTGACTCAACCATCTACTCAGAGTGATTACTCTGCAAGGATGAAGCCATGCTAATTGGACAATGGCTTGCTGCCAGTTCGTGTTGGTGTGACCTACAATACCCTTGGCTGACAGCCATGATGTCTCTTTGTCACACCTTTTTTTTTCCCCAAGGGTGTAGGGTGTAATCTGGATGGGAAGTAGAAATTTTGAAAAACTCTCACAAGTGCTATTTAACTTCTTATCATGAAATAAAAGTTTAATTAAGTACCTTGGTAAAGGCCCGGGTTCTATGATTAACTACGACAAAAATAATAGTTACGATGACTGATCAAGTGAGGAACTTTATAGCTCTGAACTTTGTCTTTAAAGCTATTATTAATTTTAATTGAAATAGCTAAGAGACTCCATAATGGGAGACAGAAAGAAACATAAAGGACATTTTATTCATATATAGAGGAGTTTAAAAATGAATTGATACACTGGTAACTAATTTTATAAAATTTGATGCAAACAAGTTTACTTTCAGAGGCCTTGTTATACATCTATTTCAAGATGTTGATTATTGTGGTCATCCTACATCAGATAGGGATAAATAGGCATAGTGAAAAGAAATCTTAAAAATGGCTTTGAAATCAGGTCACTTGAAATGATTTTTAGATATGTCTTAGGTTTTTGTCTACTCAACTCCTACTACTATGCCAAAAGAGGAACACATTTCTGCATAAGTTTCTTTAAATAGGGCTTACTGGCCTCAGGATTTAAAAAATGTAAGAGGTTTGGAAACAGCTTATGTGTCTCAGTTTTAAAATTAGCTATTGCTGTGGCTATTTTCACACTAGATTTCCCTCCCTCTGTATCAGCGCCGCAGCCTCCAGGGATGCAGTCACAATAGTATGAGCTCCCCTTTGGGGCACTGCCTTATTGCACCTCCATCCAAGACCGGGGCTCACATTTCAGGGCTAGCCGTCACCTCGGCGTTACTATAAATAAGTTCCGCCTTTAGGCATCTCAAAATTATCAGCACAATTCTAGGACTTGAAAACTTCTCACTTGCCAGCAAGTAGTTGCCTGAAATATTTTGACTTCTTATTTATTTGCTTTTTTTTTCATCTGCTGCCAAGTCTTACTAACGCAACTTGGAAAATTGCACCACAGCTTTTAATGAGGATTCTGAGGTAACAGCCATTTCATCAGAGAAGACTGTTCTTTCCTTTTAGGGGAATAATAACACCTACTGTTTCTATAGCACCATCCTTCCAAGAAGTTTAACACATCACATTTCATTAATCTGAACAGCAGCTCTGCAAGTCAAACTGGAAACTAGCATTGTTACTCCCTGCATACTCATATTGAAATCGAGGTCATTAAATGTGAAGCAATTTTCTCAAAATCTTAACACCTTCTGACATGGTTAAAGAGCCATCATCTGCCTATGTTCTCAGTGATCAGATAGTCTTCTAGGTGATCTTAAGGGTCTCTTCCGCCCTTTAGCTGTGTCTCCTGGGAATGCCTGTAAGGCCCTTTCTGAAAAGTCAGCGAAAAGTCACAAAAGTAAGTAAGTGAACTGAGCTTGTACCTCTTCCGGAGTCCTGTGGTTCTCTCCCTTCCTGGCCAGTTTGTCTCCCATCTTCATGGCTTTTCCCTACCTCTCAATCCAAACATCTCTCCTCTCTTCCTGACCAACAGAATTTCTTCTCTCTTCCTCAAGTAGGAAGCTAGCCAAGTTCAAGGACTGTAAACCTGTGTGACATAGGCTAGGACCTCAGAGATCAACCAGCCCTAGTCCATCATTTTCAGCTCAGGATGTGACGTATTAAGTTGAGTCTGGCCATTTGGTTAGTAGATCCCATCCTCTATTGCATACTCAAGGCAAATGGACTTCTGTCTCCTGTACCATCAAGCTTTCTCTCTCTTTTGGAACTTTCCCTTCAGCCCAGGCATTAGGAAAGGTTAAGCTCTGCCATGGTAACAAATAAAACACCACATTTTGAGAGCTTCCAGCAGGGAGCGCAGCTACGTGTATACCTGTGAATAAAGAATGGTTCTCTTCTGTCGGGGGAGGTTGTCCTCTTTGACCAAGTGTGTAGCTTCAGAGGGATACACGTGGAGCAGTGAGGGAGGGAAGGGACACCCGCCTAGCCAGCCGGATCAGCCCAATCAACCTGGCGATGCTGGGGTGGCAGATGTTGCAGCCAGATTGCCTTTATATCCAGAAACACCAAATCTTAAGTGCTTAATTAACCTAAAAGTTTATTTCTCATCATGTCAGTCTGATTTGAGTCAGATGGCTTTTGCTGGCTCTCTTCCAACAGTGACTCAGGGACCTAAGCTCCAGCTTCATCACTCTAGAGTCCTTTGACACCAGCTAAGTAGCTGAGACAAAGAATAAAGAGCTCATATATATTTTTGACTGCCTCAGAGCAAAGTCCTCATGTCACATTTCATTGGCTACATCTAGTCATATGGCGTACCTGATTACAAATTCAGTCTTTCTACGTGTCTAGGAAAGAGAAAAACTGGGTGTGGGTGAGCAATGGTAATCTTTACCACAGAGTGCAAACATGCTGGGATTTCTTCCTACATAAGATGAAAAACCAAATAAAACCTCTTTTGACACCATTTCCCTCCAGTACTGGTTTACTTCTCTGCTCCCTCATACTCAAAACGCCTCATTCTCTTCCCATTCTCTCTAGAACACAATCCAATTGGTTTTTGTTTCTACTGCTCCCCCAAAAGTGCTCAATGAAATCACAAATGGCCTCCAAATTGCCTGATGGTCAGTTTTTGGCCTTCATCTTACCTGACAGTCAGCATCATTTGACCTAGTTGACGGCTCTCTCCTCCACAAAATGCTTTCTTCACCTGGCTTAGTGCACACTATGCTTTCTTGTTTTTCCTCCCACCTCAGGCTTGCTCCTTCTTGGTCTACCTTGCAGGCTCTTCTTCATCTCCCCAACCTGTTAATTCGAGAGAGCCCCAAGGCTCAATCTTGGGCTTTTTTTCCTTTCTATCTCTACTCACTTCCTTGGTGATTGTATGTAGTCTTGCTGCTTTCAGTACTCCCAATATTCTGGTATTACAACTTTTGTCTTCAGGCTAGACTTCTCCCATGAGTTCTGGCCATGTAAACCCAATTGCATACTAGACATCTTTACTTAGACGTGAACAGGCATCTCAAACTTGGCTCACATCTGTAATCCCTTCACTTTGGGAGGCCATTTGTGATCACTTGAGGTCAGGAGTTTGAGACTAGCCTGGCCAACATAGCAAAACCCTGTCTCTACTAAAAATACAAAAATTAGCTGGGAGTGGTGGTGCACACCTGTAATCCCAGCTACTTGGGAGGCTGAGGCAGGAGAACTGCTTGAACCCAGGAGATGGACGTGGCAGTGAGCCAAGATTGCGCCACTGTACTCCAGCGTGGGCAACAGAGGGAGACTCCGTCTCCAAACAAACAAACAACAAAATATAACTCCCAGTCCTACCCCAGCCCCCAATTCTACTCCTCTCAGTCTTCACCTGTCTCAGTTAACACCAACTGCATTCTTCCAATGGCTCAGGCCCCAAGCCTGGATGTTATCTGTGACTCCTTTCTTTCTCTCCCATCTTGTATAAGAAATTGCCGAAGCCCTTCCTTCAAAATATCACCAGAACCTGATACCAACCACCACATCACTGCTATTGCCCTGGTCAGGTTACACCTGGGTTATCTTAGCCTCTTGTGTCTTTTCCCTGCTTCTGCTCTGGCCTTCTTGCAATCTATTTCATGTGGCACTCAAAATGATCTGTGAAATTCTCCAGTGGCCAGCTCGTTCCAAAAAAAGGCCAAGTGCTCAACAAGGTGCACAGTCTGGCCCATTACCTCTCTGACTCACCTCTTCCCACCCTGCCTTGGCTCACTCTGCTCCTGGGTGGCAAACATGCCCCACCCACCTCAGCCTCCTTGCGACTCCTGTCTGGCTCACTCTTTCCCTAGACGTCAGCACGGCCGGCTCCCTCACCTGCTCCAGGTCTCTCCTCAAAAGTCACCACCTCAAACAGGCTTTTGTTGATCACTCTTTTTAAAATTGTAATACTCATAACCTAACTCCCTTCTCTGTTTTATTTTCCTCAATGGCATCTAACAAAGTATATTTAACATTGATTAATTTCTGCTCTTTCCTCCTCCTCCCCACTGGAATGTGAGCTAGGTTCACCCAGCAGCTAGAATGAGGCCTTCTTTTGATAAATACTTGTTGAATGAATAAATCAATGAGTGAGAAAACCGAAGCCCAGAGAGGCGGATTGGTTTGCTGAAGATCTCACATGCAGTGGTACCATGGACCAGAGTGTGGTTTTCCCAGCCCCTCATGGCTGATGATCCTAGTTTAAAAAAAATCTGCCCACTACTCTTTTTCAGGCGAAGAGTGGTGGTCTTTTCTTTAGAGTTTTGTTTAGGTGAAAGGGGTGAGGCTCTGTGGTCTGGGCTAGCTAAGTGCTTTGCCCTTCTCATCCTGGTCATGCCACTTCCCAAAGACTTCACCCTCGTTTCCCACCAAAACTCCACCTTCCCTTGCACTCACCCTCAGGCTTAGAATGCTGCTGTCATCCTATGCTGTGGCATCAAGTACTTTCTGTACTATTACATTCTGAAAGGATTGCCCAAAGATAAACATTGACTGTCTTATTGCTTCCTTAAAATACTGAACCTAAACCATCCCTGAGACATTAACAGCTTTCATATCCTCTAAAAACTTCCAGGCAAGAAGATTCCATAATTTCCTTGTTGGCATCTGTGCTTGGCAGTACTGCTGCAGGAATGTTCTTTATTGCACTCTGTGGTTAAGACTTAACAACAAATGCCTTTTCTTTAGAATGCTTCTGGGTCAGCTTTCTTTCTTGCATAGCACTGAAAAGTGAGATTTGCCCCAAAATGTTGAGTGAGAGGGAAAGCAAAAGATAGAGAGCACAAGCCAGCACAAGCCTGACATCTATTTATACTGAAGAAAACATAAGGTCTACCTGCAGGGGCCATACTCACCCCACCCTGTAGCCGTTCCCTGCATGAACCTGTCCCCTTCTCTAGAGGGTACAAGGACACAGGAAGCAAGCCAGAGAAAGGTGGTGAGGCCTTGGCAGTAACCTCTTGACAGCCGCTCTTCCCCTAGCATTCTATGAGGGAGCCAAACAGCCACGTAAGAATAGGGCTGACGTGCAAACCCACTGTGGGCTGAGCATCTTCTAAGGAAGCATATCCCATCCCTGTCCTCTGAACTTGACACACCAAAAGACTGAACTTCATAGTCATGATACTACTTCCAGCATGGCTGGCATCCAGCCCGAAATGGCCTCTGTGACTATAGCTAAGGAGGTGTCATGCTAATGAGCAGTGGAAGAATGGCCTGCAATGCTTGGCACATCAACTACTTTCTCTTCATCTCTTAGCACAACATATACTCACTCATATAATATTGAATGATCTGTTTTATTATATAATGAAAGCACTAAGTACAGTGGCTTATCTCCAACTATCTGCTGACACAATTACCTGGGTGTGTTTTTCAGTGGGGAACCAACACTCAAGTCCTGGAAATCCTAGGGGCTGTCATTTGTTTTTCTCTTTTTTTTTTTTTAAAAGCAAGGTAATTCAATTATTCCTTGATTCCTAGAAGGAGGCCTCCCTCTATTTTTGTCTCTCTTTCAGTGTAGAGGCTATGCTGGGCTCTGAGTGGCTCTCATGTGCTGGTAACGCATGGCTCATCAGGAAATGGGATTTGGGGGTAGAGAGTTGCTGGAGGCCAGATCTGGGTTTGGCTAAAAGTGGATGAGGAGTGGGGCGGGAGGGGTGGCAGTTTGCGTTTAGAAGTTTCAGGCTCCTAGAAGGAACTCTCAAGCCTGGCTACGCTGGACCCCTGAGGAGCACAGCAGTTGGCTGCCAAGGGAGTGTAGATGGGTCAAGTGTGAATAAGAGGAAGGCAGGGCCAGAAGTTGATTCAAATTCGGTGGTAGGATTATGATGAGGTTTAAAGATTTTCACAAAGAGCTAATGTAATGCTTTTTCTTATATCTTCTGAACTAAATGCCAATTAGTTCCAGACAGCTACTTTCTAAGGTAGTGTTTAGAATGTTTGCTTATTTACCCCTTAATTCAAATTCTATGAAATCATTCACTGAACTACATGTGACAATTACCATTGAGTCTGCAGGGACACTTCAGTTTGCACACAGCAAGCGGAGGAAAACAATGCCCAGCACGCAGGTCCAGAGGTAGGTGCCCTGAGCAGAGCAGGAGGGCTCTTCAAAGGAGGCCTCAGAAAAAATGACAGATCCTCAAAGGAAAATGCAGCTGGGGCTGGCTTGCATGTTCCATCAACAAGATACTTAGAGCTGGATTACTGACAATATGAATTTGCATTTCATAAGAACAAAAAGGATCTAGCTCTACCTGAAGATTTCAGACACATGAGCAACCAGAATGTTTCAATGGTTTGGAGGATGTAGATGATGCAGGGATGACAATCATTTTACAGGGGGAGGAAGAAAGAAAATCAACACATAGCAAATTCTCATTTAAATGAGAACACCCAGCAAATTCTCACTTGACTTTTGGGTGATGTCTATACAGTGTGCCTCTCATTTAAAATGCCATTTCCAATGCCATGGAAATAAGCAATTATCAGGGATTTTATCTAAAAAGAAACTTTAAGGTTATATCATATACATTTATATCCCAGTTTCCTTTACATTTTATTGCTTGGTATTGTATTTTTGATAAATAATTCAAGACAAAAGGATCCCTTGAGCTCAAGAGTTCCAGTCATACCTGGGCGACAGAGCAAGACCCTGTCTTTAAAAAGGGACTTATGTTTGTCAAATGCCTACTAGAGGATAAGGCTGTGCTGATAATTTTTCTAATTATCATCTCACCTAGTCCTCATGGCAAGCCAGCTAGATAAATATGTCCCCATCAGCGCAGCTGAGGAAAGGCCAGCTCAGGATTCCCTGGCTACGCCGCAGCTGCCATTCCTTGGCCTTTCCTTGTTACTTGGTACCCAGTGCTCCACTCCCTATCCTAGTCCTAGTATGTCATTTAGCTGATCTGTCCTTTTACTTCTAGTGTTGGGATCTCTCTAGCTACCTATGTAACTGGTGGTATGAGGAGTGGTAATGGAGCACTCTATGTTGAGTATGCAACAAGAATACGAATGTGAAAATGCTAGTGCATATGCAGTCCTCATTTTTTTTTTTTTGAGACACGGTCTCACTCTGTTACCCAGGCTGGAGTGCACTGGTGTGATCACAGCTCACTTGCAACCTTGACCTCCTGGGCTCAAGTGATCCTCCCTGCTCAGCCTCCCGAGTAGCCGAGACAAGTGTGTGCAACTACATCTGGTTTATTTTTAAATCTTTTGTAGAGATGGGATCTCCCTATGTTGCCCAGGACAGTCTTGAACTCCTGAGACTCAAGTGGTCTTCCCGCTTTGGCCTCCTGAAGTACCAGGATGATAGGCGTGAGCTGCTGCACCTGGCCCCAGTCCTTATTTTTATCAGCTGGCCGCTTTCCTGCTCAGCAGGGATAACAGCAGATGTTGCTTAACAAAGAACTGAGATCTGATGACCCCTCCACTGCCCATATCTCGTTTGTCTGTCAAATAGACAAACATGAATAGTGTTTTAAAATTTTAATTGTTATTTTCTTATTTTCTTTTCTTTTTCCTTTTTTGAGACAAGAGTCTTGCCCTGTCATCCAGCCTGGAGTGCAGTGGTGTGATCTCGGGTCACTGCAACCTCTACCTCCTGGGTTCAAGCGATTCTCCTGCCTCAGCCTCCTGAGTACCTGGGGTTACAGGCACGTGCCACTATGCCCAGCTAATTTTTGTATCTTTAGTAGAGACAGGGGTTCACCATGTCGGCCAGCTTGGTCTTGAACTCCTGACTTCATGATCCGCCCGCCCTGACCTCCCAAATTATTATTATTATTTTTTAAAGATGGGGTTTTGCCATGGTCAGGCTTGTCTCAAACTCCTGGGCTCAAGGGATCCTCCTGCCTCAGCCTCCTGAGTAGCTGGGGCTACAGCTGGCTACTGCACCTGGCTTATTTGTTTTTTATGCTGAATTTAGATGTCTTTTGGTGGAGCAGGTACTTGCCCCATCACTTTCTACTGTCCTATATATAACCTACTTCACTCATTTATATTATTTGTCAGGCCCCTGAAAGGCATCTGGTTTGTGACCTCTGGGGTTGAATGCTGGTTGTAGCCATCAGCATATACCTGTGTGATGGGGTCTTTGGTTTCTCCTAAGATCACTGTGAAGAGCTGCTTAGCAGAACACTACACAACTCTAGGGAATCTATTTGCAAAAACTATGGATGTGAATTGTACTCCTGGGAGTTACAGAGTACACAGCTTGTACAACTGTTGGTAGTGGCCCAACAGTTACACACTGTGCTGGTGGTACACAGGGAATGATTCTGCCCTGAACGCAAAGTATTACCCTTAGCCCCACAGGAATGACAAAAGTCAGGATGATGAACCAGAGGAAGTGTATATATGGTTCAAAGGGTTACCATTTAATGGTTTGCCCATCTTTTGGGTTGCTACAACTTAAACCATCCAATTAAAAGTCACCTCTGGACAGA
Organism: Cacajao melanocephalus; assembly: GCA_963573385.1. NCBI lineage: Eukaryota > Metazoa > Chordata > Mammalia > Primates > Pitheciidae > Cacajao > Cacajao melanocephalus. Next base: position 15,133 of record CAUYLG010068400.1, on the reverse strand, counting down.
CCAGGTCCAGCTACTAGTGTCCCCAAAGTGCCAAAATAACCGTACTCACTGAAGTAATTAAGAAACCTGAGTGGGCTGTTTTCAACAATGGTGAGAAAAGCAAGTTTACACTTCTTAGAATCTTACTAAATTAACGGTGAAAATTACTAGTTGCTTTTATTTTCCCCCCAAGCAAAGAAGGTGCTGTGAATGCTTTCGATCTTTTACTCTCAAGGGAAATCTAGCAATCCTTAAACCATCTGAAACACAGAAATCATAGCAATGATTCAGATCCCACATCTAGGACTGTGCCAAACTTGGGTTGAACTACTCAAAACCTGACGTGTAAGTGAACTAGAAACTACAAGTGACTGAGCCGCAGGTGAGGTTCAGTTCCCTTCAAGAAAGATATTCACATTCTGTGCCTCTGAGACTTTAAGTGTATCAAATAGAAACCAGCTATGCCACAAACCTAACGTGTGAGTGACTTGGACATCAGCTCCTGAGTGGGGATATGGCATCTGGTATACCTTCTAGCTCCTACTCAGCCAGTTTTCCGTAAGTCAATAAACATTCACTAACAATACACAAACCAAAGTACGTACCTCTTCAGGCAAGCTGACCACCAAGTCATTTTTTGTCTGTCCGACCAGTGCCTGCCAAAAGTATTCACTGCATGCAGCCAGCACAGCCCGGTGGGCCCGGAACTCCTTCCTCTCCACGATCAAAGTCACGTCACAGAGAATATCCTTTTTCCGCTGGTCATTGAGGCCCAGGAGGATGTTGGTGCAGTGGACTGTGGACTCATACACATACATGGGGGAGTCAGGCTTCTCATCCACAGACATGCCGTTCACACCCTGAAAGAAAGAAAGGCTGAGTCACTACAGCTGTTAGATCAGAGAGAGAAGGTGAGAAAGAACATCATGGTCCCTGTGTCCCACTGCCATGAACATGGCAGGAAGGAGGAGCACTGCCAATCAGCACATACATGCTTACTCTGTACAATGAGTTCAGGAAACATATCTGGAAAGTCAAGTTCCACAGATGACTTTATCCTTTCTACTTACTGCATTCTTTTACCCCATGGTAACAAAGCCAGATCTTTTAACAGAACACTTAAAACATCTGAAACACATACGTATTTTAAAACATGGTGGTTCTAATATTGTTAGAAGGCTGAAAAGGAACCTTCACATGTAAATAGTCTTCATGCAAGGACTAATTTAGATTTGTGTTAAGAGGAAAAGAATAATTTTGAAGTATTTGTATGTTGTCTTAATGAAGTATATATAAGTTCCTAAGGTGAAATTTGGCTGAGATGCCAAGTAGAGTAAATATCAAATAACAACACATATTTAACAAGTAAACCAAACTGTCTGCACACTGAAGACTCAGTAGAATCAGCTATTGCATCTGCCCTCTGCCATTTCAAGGCAAAGCACAATCACCATACGCTATAGTTGCTCAGTTCTTGGAAAGATGTGGAATTGTGTTGTGGTTATCCCAGCCAACTTGATGTACATCCACTTTAAGGAAACATAATGTATCACAACAGCAGTCATGAAAAAAGATGCATTCAACAGTCAAGATTACTTTTATAAAAGGTTCTTTGCTTGAACCAATACCCATGGAAGTATTTCCTTTTTTTTTTTTTTTGAGATGGAGTTTTGCGCTTGTTGCCCAGGCTGGAGTGCAGTGGTGTGATCTCAGCTCACCGCAAACTCCGCCTCCCGGGTTCAAGTGATTCTCCTGCCTCAGCCTCCCGAGTAGCTGGGATTACAGGCGTGTGCCACCACACCCAGCTAATTTTTGTATTTTTAGTAGAGACGGGGTTTCGCCATGTTGGCCAGGCTGGTCTTGAACTCCTGACCTCAGGTGATCCACCTGCCTCAGCCTCCCAAAGTGCTGAGATTACAGGCATGAGCCACTGTGCCTGGCCCCATTGAAGTATTTTAAAATACAATATCTGTAATTAATTTATATAGTTACATAGTTTTTCTGTAATGTTTACTATAGTAGTAAGAATTCCAATAGTGACTCCTATTTCCTTTTTGGCTTTATTTTTTTTAAACAGTTTTAACATACAATAAACTGCACATATTTATAGTGAGCAATTTGAAGTTTTGGTTATGTATGTAACTGTGAAACCATCATCCCAATAAAGATAGTGAACAAATCCATCACCACCAAAAGTATCCTTAAGGCCCTTATAATAATTCCTCCCTTGTGCCCCTCTGTACCCTACTCCTGCAATGACTGACCAGCTTTCTCACATTGGATTTTCTAGAGTTTCATATAAATGGAATCATACACTACATATTCTTTTATGCCTGGCTCTTTTACTCAGCATAATTATTTTACCATTCATCCATGTTGCTGCATATATCAAGTCTGTTCCTTTATTACTTATTATTTATATATAAATATAGCATAATTTTTTAATCCATTCATGTATTAGCAGATATTTGGGTTGTTTCCAGTATTTATTTACAAATAAAGCTGCTGTGAACATTCACGTCCAATTCTTTGTGTGGAAATATGCTTTCACTTCTCTTGGGTAAATACCTATGAGTAAAATGTATCATCCAGTACATGTAAGCATAACTTTTAAAGAGTCTGCCACTGTTTTCTAAAGTGGCTATAACATTTTACATTTCCACCAGCAGTGTATGAGTTCCAGTTCTTTCACATCCTTGCCAACATCTGGTATGGGCGGTCTTTCTAATTTTGGACATTGTAATAGGTATATTATGTCTCTTTTTGGGTTTAATTTGCTTTCTCTGGTGCCAGAAGATGTTGAGAATCTTTCATGTGTTTATTTGACCTCTGGATATCTTCTTTGGAGAAATGTCTATTTGGATTCTTTGCAAATTTTTAATTGGGTTGTTTTCTTAGTTTTCAGTTTTTTTTTTGTTGTTGTTGTTTTGTTTTGTTTTTCCCATTCTTTTCTTTTTTTTTTTTAGTTTTCAGTTTTAAGAGTTCTTTATATATTCTGAATAAAAGTCCTTGCTCAGATATGCGATTTGTAAAAACTTTTTCCCAGTCTGTAGCTTGTCTTTTCATTCTCTTAAAAGTGTCTTTCAAGGAACAGAAAGTCTTTATTTGATGAAGTCAAAAAACCATTTTGGTGTCTTATCTAAAGAACTATATCAAGGTCATAAAGATTTTCTCCTATAATTTTCTGGTAGAAGTGTTATATTTTTAGCCCTTACATGTAGGTCTATGGCCCATGTTGAGTTAATTTTTGTGTATGTAACAGGTATGGATTGAGGTTCTTTTTTTCCTTTTGCATATGAATATCCAATTGTTCCAGCAGCATTATTAAAAAGACTTTTCTCTCCCGAATTGCCTTTGTACTTTTATTGAAAGTTAATTGTTTATATATATGTGAATCTATGGACTCTGCCTTTCACTATTTTTATGTTTTTCTACTTTTTTTTGTTGTTGTTATTTTGGAGACAGGATATCACTTTGGAGTGCGATGGTGTGATCATAGCTCACAGCAGTAGCTGGCACTACAGGTGTGCATCACCATATCTGGTTAATTTAAAAATATTTTTTGTAGGCTGGGCGCAGTGGCTCATGCCTGTAATCCCAGCACTCTGGGAGGCCGAGGCAGGCAGATCACCTGAGGTCAGGAGTTCAAGACCAGCCTGGCCAACATGGTGAAAACCCATCTCTACTAAAAATACAAAAAAATTAGCTGGGCATGGTGGTGCGCACCTGTAATCCCAGCTACTAGGGAGGCTGAGACAGAAGAATAGCTTGAACTCAGGAGATGGAGGTTGCAGTACACAGAGATTGCACCATTGCACTCCAGCCTGGGTGACAAAGCAAGACTCTGTCTCAAAATGTGTGTGTGTGTATTTTGGAGAGATGAAGTCTCACTGTATTGCCCAGCCTAGTCTCAAACTCCTGGCATCAAGCGATCCTCCTACCTCAGCTTCCTAAAGTGCTGGGATTACAGATGTGAGCCACTGTACCTGGCCTCTGTATCTACTTTTACGCTACTATCATAGTGTCTTTATTTGCTCCTTTTCAAAGTTATTTTGATCCTTTGCATTTCCATATACATTCTATAATTAGCTTGCCAATTTCTACAAAATAGTCTGCTGGAATTTTCACTGAGATTGTTTCGAATCTATTGATGAATTCAGGAACCACTGCCATCTTAATAATGAATCTTCTGACCCATGAACAGTCTATTTATTTAGGTCATCTTAAATTTTTCTCAGCAGCTGGGCATGGTGGCTCATGCCTGTAATCCCAGCACTTTGGGAGACCGAGGCAGGTGGATCACTTAAGGTCAGGAGTTTGAGACCAGCCTGGCCAACATGCTGAAACCCCATCTCTATTAAAAATACAAAAATTAGCTGGGTGTGGTAGTGTATGCCTGTGATCCCAGCTACTTATAATGCTGAGGCAGGAGAATTGCTTGAACTTAGGGGGCAAAGGTTACAGTGAGCCACGATAGAGGCACTGCACTCCAGCCTGGGCAACAGAGCAAAATTCTGTCTCAAAAAAAAAAAATTTTTTTTTTTTTCTCAGCAATCTTTTAATTTTGTTTTTGAGACAGTCTTACGCTGTCACGTAGGCTGGATTGTAGTGGTTCAATCTCAGCTCACTGCAACATCCACCTCCCGAGTTCAAGTGATTCTCCTACCTCAGCCTCCAGAGTAGCTGGAATTAGAGGTGTGAGCCACCTTGCCTGCCAATTTTTGTATTTTTAGTAGAGACAGGGTTTCACCAGCTTGGTCAGGCTGGTCTCAAACTCCTGGCCTCGACTGATCCACCTGCCTCGGCCTCCCAAGTACTGAGATTACACGGTCCTCAGCAACATTTTATAGTAGTATATAGGTCTTTTCTACCTCTTTTGTCAGATTTATACCCAAGTATGACTATTTTTGATGTCACTGTAAATGGCATTCTTTTAATTTCAATTTCTAATTTTTCATTGTTAGTATATACATACAAATAATTTTTGTGTACTGATCTTGTATCTGGAAACCTTGCTTATTAGTTCTCACAGCCTGTTTTTTCTTGGTAGATTCCACAGAATTTTCCACATAGAAGATTATGTCATCTGTGAATAAAGATCTCTTACTTTCTTTCCAATTTGGATAATTTTAATATCTTTTTTTTTACCTTACTGCGTTGCCTAGAACCTCTAGTACAATGCTGAATAGAGGTGGTGAGACTAAATATCCTTGCCTTCCTGATGTTAGGAAGAAAGTATTCAGCCATTCACCATTATGTATGATGTTAGCAATAGATGCTTCATAGATGCTCCTATTGAGCTGAGGAAGTTTTCCTTCGTTCTTATCCTCTTTTCTCCCCTTCCCTTCCCTCCCCTCCCAACCCCTCCTTTCTCTCCCCCTTCCTTCCCCTTCCCTTTCTTTTTCTACCTTTCTTTTTCTTCAGTGGCACTCATGGTTCACTGTAACCTTGAATTCCTGGGCTCAAGTGATTCTCCTGCCTCAGCCTCCTGAGTAGCTAGGACTATAGTTGTGCACCACCATACCTGGCTAATTATTTCTTATTTTTTTGTAGAGATGAAGCCTTGCTATGTTGCCCAGGTTGCTCTTGAACTCCTGGCATCAAGCAATCCTCCTACCTTGGTCTCTCAAAATGTTGGGATTACAGGTGTGAGCCACTGCACCCAGCCCTGTGTTTGCATTCTTATACATTGTTGTATTTAATTTATTATTATTTTGTTAATAATTTTTCATCTATGTTCAATGGGGAGATTTGTCTGTAGTTTTCTTACATATTTTTTCTGGCCTGGTTTTAGCATCAGGGTAATGATGATCTTATAAAATGAGCTGGGAAGTATTTCTTCCTCTTCAATTTTCTAAAAGGATTTTTTTTCTTTTTTTTTTTTTTTAAGAATTGGTTTTATTTCTTCCTTAAATGTTTAGTAGAATTTTCCTGTGAAGACTTTTGAGCTGGGATTTTCCTTAACTACAAATTCAATTTTTAAAAAAATCTGTCAAATTTATTGCCATAAAATTGTATATAATTTTTTGTTTTTTTTTAAAGAGACAGTGTCTCACTTTGTTGCCAGGCTGGAGTACAGTGATGTGATCATAGCTAACTGCAGCCTCAAACTCCTGGGCTCAACTGACCTTCCTGTCTCAGGCTCCTGAGTAACTAGGACTATAGGTCGTGCCACCATGCTCAGCTAATTTTTTTTTTTTTAAAGAGATGGAGTCTCACTGATACCCAGACTGGTCTCAATCTCTTGGTGACAAGTGATCCTCCTGTTTTGCGCCCCCCCCACCCCACCCCAAAGCACTGGGATTATAGGTGTCAGCCACTACACTAACCCCGTATATAATATTTAATAATATTTCTTCTAATATTGGTTAAATCTGTACTGATGTCACCTCTCATATTCCTGAAAATTTGTGCCTTCTCTTTTTCTGATCAGTCTGGCTAGAGGCTTAACAATTTTATTGACATTCTCAAATAACTAGTTTTTGGTTAAATTTTCTTTATTATTCTATTTCCTAGTTTGCCGATTTCTATTCTCATTGTTGTATCCTTTATGCTGCTTACTTTGGGTTTAACTTGGTCTTTTTTTCTTTTCTAGTTTCCTAAGGTGGTAGTTGAGCCCATTAATCTGAGATCTTTTTTGTCTTTTCTAATATAGGCTTTAATGCTATGAATTTTACTCTAAGTACTGTTTTAGCAGTATCTCGCAAATTTTGGAATGTTTAATTTTAATTTTTACTCAATTCATAATACTTCAAAATCTCCCTTTTGATTTACTCCTTAATGCACAAATGATTTACATGCGTTATTTGGTTTCCAAATATCTGGGGGAGTTTTTAGTTATCTGTTTGTTATTCTTTGGTTTAATTCTATTGTGGTCACAGAACAAACTTTCTATGACTTTAATCCTTTTAATTTTTTTTTTTTTTTGAGACAAGTTTGGCTCTTGTTGCCCAGGCTGGAGTGCAATGGCGTGATCTTGGCTCACTGCAACCTCCGCCTCCCAGGTTCTCCTGCCTCAGTCTCCCGAGTAGCTGCGATACGCATGCGCCACCATGCCTGGCTAATTTTTTTATTTTTAGTAGAGACAGGGTTTCTCCATGTTGATCAGGCTGGTCTCGAACTCTCAATCTCAGTTGATCCACCCGACTCAGGCTCCCAGAGTGCTGGGAATACAGGCATGAGCCACCACGCCCGGCCTAATCCTTTTAAATTTAAGGACACTTGTTTTGAGTCCCAGAATATGAACCACCTCGGTAAATACTACATATGTACTTGAAAAGAATGTATATTCTGTTGTTGGCTGGAGTGTCCTATAAATGTCAGTTAGATTAAGTTGCATGATGAGTGTTGTTCAAGTCTTCTAATATCTTTTCTGATCTTCTGTATATAGGTTCCATCATGTATTGAGAAGGAGTACTAAAATATCTGGCTACAATTGCAGGCTTGTCTGTCCGTTATTGTAATTCTGTCACAGTTTCTGCCTCATGAAGTTTGAAATCCTGTTATTAGATGCATATATATATTTAGGGTTTTTATTTTTTCTTCTAGTATCTATTCCTTTATCACTATCAAGTGACCTTTTAATTCCTGGAAATATTCTTTGCTTTGAAATCTGCTTTATCTGATATTAACATAGTCACTCCATCTTTATTTTGTTTGGTGTTAGCACCAAAAAATAGTGTATCTTTTTCTATTCTTATTCTTTTAACCCATTTGTGTCTTAATATTTAAAATGTGTTTCTTGTAAGTAACATATAAGTGGGCCTTGCTTTTTAAAAAAATCTAATCTGACCACCTCTGAGTTTTAATTCTGGGGCTGAAAACATGTATGTTTAATGTGACAACTGATTTGGCTAGGTTTAGATCTGCCATTTTGCTACTTGTTTTCTAATTGTTCTTTGTTCTTTTCTCCTTCATTTTCTGACTCTTTGTATTTTTTTGATTCAATTTCATTTCAATTATTGGCATGTTGTTTTGTTATTTTGTTGGTTGTTTTAGAATTTATAAAATGCTTCTTTAGTTATCACAATCTACCTTCAAGTGATATCATATCACTTCGTGTAAAGTACAGAAACCTCACAATAGTATGCTTCCATTTCTGCCTTCCTGGCCATTGTACTATGCATTTTACTTGTTACTTGCTAAAACTCCTGTACTACATTGGTATTATTTTTGCTTAGTCAATTACCTTTTAAAAATATTTAAATAAGCAGAAAACATTACTTGCAGTACAGGTATGCTAGTGATAAATTATTTCAACTTTTCTCTGAAAAAGCCTGTTGCCTTCATTTTTGAAAGTTATCTTTGAAGGGTATAGATTCCAGATTGACAGGTTTTTTTTTTTTTTCCTTTTCAGTACTTTGAAAATTGTCATTCCATTGTCTTTTCACCTGCATTGTTTCCAGTGAAAAATGTCATCCTCATCTTTGTTCCTCTATATGTAATATCTTTTTTTCTCCTCTGTTGCCTTTAGGATTTTTTCTTGATCACTTGTTTTGAGCACTTTGATTATGATGTACCTTTGTATAGTTTTCCTCATGTTTCTTGAGCTTCTTGGATAAGTGGATAGTTTTAATCAAATTTGGAAAAATTTCAGCCATCATTTTTTCAAATATTTTTGCCACAAATATTGTCTTCTCCCCTCCTCTCCCTTGGGGGGTTACATGTATATCAGACCATCTGCATTTGTCCCATAGCCCTCACAAATGCTTTTTTTTTTCTTTTGGTACTTTAAAGAAATCTCATACATTTTACATTGGATAGTTTCTTTCTTTTTTTTTTTTTTTGAGGTAGAGTTCAGTGGTGTGATCTTGGCTCATTGCCACCACTGTCTTCCAGGTTTGATGGATTCTCCTGCCTCAGCCTCCTGAGTAGCAGGGTTTACAGGTGTGTGACATCATATCAGCTAATTTTTTTTTGTATTTTTAGTAGAGACAGGGTTTCACCATGTTGGCCAAGCTGGTCTTGAATTCCTGACCTCAAATGATCAGCCTGCCTTGGCTTCCCAAAATGCTGGAATTATAGGCATGAGCCATGAATTCCAGCTACATTGAATAGTTTCTATTGCTAACCCTTCAAGTTCACTAATCTCTTCTTCTTAAAGGTCTAATTTGCCATTAATCTTTTCCAGTGTAATTTTCTTCTCAGACACTGTGGTCCTTATCTCTAAAAGTCTCATTTGGTCTTTAAAAAAATATCTTCCATGTATCTGCTTAAGATGTTTAATCTTTCTTCTAACTTTTTGAACATTTGGAATCCAGTTATAATAACTACTGCAATGTCCTCGTCTGTTAATTCTACCATCTTCTGGTTCAGTTTTTATTGCTATTTATCCTCATTGTGAGTTATATTTCCTTGCTTCTTTGTATAACTGAACATTTTTGATTGGATGCCAGACATTGTAAAATTTACCTTGTTAGATGTTGGATATTTTTGTGTTCCTATAAATAATCTTGATCTTTTTTCTAAGACAAAATTGAGTTACTTGGAAGCTGTAACTTTCCAAGCTTGAAAGTTCAATCCTTTCAAGTTTTGCTTTTGAGATTTGTTAGACAAGAAAGGCAGCATTTAGTCTAGGGCTCATTACTCCCTACTGATTCAAGGCACTTCTCAGTACTCTATCCAATGACCCCTGATATATGTGTTTTCTAGTCTGGCTGGTAGGAAATGATGTTATTCCCAGTTCTCTGAGTTTCCTTTGTTGGGTGGGTGGTGGTCTCCTTAGCCTAGGGTAGTTTTCTTACCTGCATCTACTGATCAGTACTCTGCAGAATATTAATGGGAAACTCTCTGCAGATCTCTGGAGTTCTCTCTGCTACCCTGCTTTCTGAACTCCAGCTATTATCTTTCCAGACTCTCAGCTCTGTCTCTTCAATTTAAGAGTCAGCCAGCTCTTCCTTGGTTCTTCCTTCCTGTACCATGGCCTAGAAACTCTCAAAGCAGTATGATGAGTGCAACTTGTTTTCCTTTCTTGGGGATTACTGTCTTTTGGTGCCTGATGTTCCATGTCTTAAAAACCACCATTCCATATATGTTATCTGTTTCTATAGTTGTTTTAGGAGAGAGGGTACATCTAGAACCTGTTACTCCACCCTGGCTGAAAGTAAAAGTCATAGGTTTATATTTTATGCTACAATTACTCCAAACACTTTACAAATGATAAGTTATCCCACTGCAAACCATATAGTATAAACTTTGCTCTGCTATATATATATGATGGTTTGTAATATCCAATTGCAAAAATGCCTCTGTGAAGAATTATTAGTTCTTTGGTATTCCAATAAAAGAGAAAATATTTGTGAGGTTTGTTACCTGGAATCATTTTTAAATGGAATTAGAATAGCATTCTAAATGACACAATTCAGTTATAATGATCCCAAGCCAGGGGGTAAGATCGAGTTCACCTGGCATCTATCAATGACTAGGAAAACTGCTGCTAAATTCCTTATCTAGTAAGACAACAAATATTTTCTATTCTGGCTTATTAGTCCTTCATTTCTGTGGAATGTTTTCAGGATTTTCTTATCTCTCATGTAGGGTCCCAATTCTGATTTGTTTTCTCCATTCTTAGTAATCAAATTATTCCTCTCTCTCCTACCAAATTCAGTCTCCTCAATTAGTCTATAGAAATTATTGAGTTAAAAATAGCTTGCATGTATAAGGAAACACTCAAAACTTGGTGGAGCATTTAATGTTCTAGGTCACGGATGGTGTATTCAATTCATAAAAAGTATAAGATTTACAAGGGACATCTCATTTTTCCAGTTCATTTATGGGTAATACATATTAATGTGCCCACACCACAACAGAAGCTTGTGATGAAAGATACAAAGCCATAAATTCTTTAATGAAACATGAAATGAAAGAAAATAAAAAGAGAAATGAAAGTGAAGTGCAGTGGAAAGAGGAGTGGACCAGGGGTGTTTGGGGCTTTCAGTTTGCCTCCAGCATTGACCAACTTTGTGGATTTGGACAAATTGCCTACTTTTTTGGGGCTTGCTTCCATGTTTGTAAAATGAAAAGCACGAACTAGAAGACCAATAGTGTTCTTCCAGATCTACAATTCTATTAAGTTTACAAAAGAAATATACTTGATTGATCACAAAGAGTGTGATATTGTCATTTTAACTGAGAGACACTAGTTTTCTTTGACCTTCTAAAGACCATTTATGTGCCCTGTTATGTTGTTGATGTTGTATGCCTTAACAAATTGCCCCTGAAGAGCTGGTTAAAGGAAATGCGGTGGACAACAAATATACAAGTAAACCACAGGCTTCTGGGAGAGTAAAAACTAGGACCCAAATCCTGCTCTTTCTGGGCTCTAAGAGAATTGCAGTTCTCAAGAATAGAATCCATATTCTGCTAACAGGGCAAGTTGAGAAAAACAAATATGTGGCAATATATGTAACCCAAGTTGATTAAGTAGGCTATGACAGTCACATAAACAAGGGCAGCTGGTTTTTGTGCTAAACTTACCTGAGAGTTTTGGAAAACACTGAAAAAGTATTAGTTTTGTTCATCAAATGGTATAATCTAAAATGTATTACTTTCATGAAGCTGTTGCTAGACTTTAACATGTCTGAGGATTTTCTTGAGTATATTACATTATTTCTGGATAATAATCCTTCATGCCATGTCAGTTTTATTCTCTTCCTCTTGGCCTTTACCCACCCTTCCTTGTTAGTTTTTCTTCAAACATAATGAAACATACCTTTCTTCTTTCTTTAAAAATCAGTCAGCCCTTCTCATCCTCCAACTATCATGAGTGCTGCTATGGGCTGAATGTTTGTCCCTTCTGAAAATCATGTTGAAACTTAATCCCCAATGTGGCAGTATTAAGACATATGGCCTTTAAGAGATGACTGGGCCATGAAGGCTCTGCCCTCATGAATGGATTAATCCATTCATGGATTAATCAATTAGTGGGTTATTGAAGGAGTGGGTTAGTTATAATGAGAGTGGGTCTGTTATAAAAGCCAGTCTGGCCATCTCTCGTGAGCTCCCTCACCATGTGATGCCCTGTGCCACCTTGGGATTCTGCAGACAGTCCTCAACAGAAAGAAGGCCCTCACCAGATGCAGCCCCTAGACTTTAAACTTGCCAGCCTCTAGAACTGTAAAAAATAATTTTCTTTATAAATTACTCAGTCTCAGGTATTCAGTTAGAGTAATAGAAAACAGGCTAAGACAGGTGCTCTTCTATGAACTTCCTCCAATTTGTCTGTTTTTTACTGGTCAATGCCAAACTGAATTCTGCTTGTCCTGTTTCCATTAGGTTTACTTTTTTTGCTTGCCTTACTAATATTAATTAAACAACATTCCTCTCTGCCCCCCACTCCTCCATGCAGCAAACCCTGAAATCTGCAGCAGGACCCATAGGATCTAAGAATGAAATGATTTATAGTGACTAACAGAGCCCAGAATAGCATGGAGGGGTATGACAGCCAGTCTTTACTCTAAGCATTAGACAACGTGTTAAAGTATGTAGACATTAGCTGAAATCAGATTGTAAGGAAGCTTTCCAAAGGTTCTGATTTGGGTTTTGGCTGGATCTCATTCTTCTTTTTGCAGGCCAAAAAAACCCAGCTGCACAAGTACATACACATATACCCCAATCATCTCATCATATGGTTCAGCAGTAAAAGTTAATTACTATTATTTTATCATATTATGTTCATCCCCTCAAGAAGCTATACAGACCACAACTCTTATTACTCAAAGCATAGTGTTAATGAATACAGACTTACTCATTAATTCACTCATTCACTCTTCACTCATTATTGGGTCATATTCAGAAATGAAAATGTCTAACAGTTCTCCAGGTAAAAGATAAATCAAAAAAGTTAAAAAAAAACTCACAGTGGGATCTGAAAAGCTGCAATTCACAAAAAAGTAGAATGTTAGGATTTTCAGACAACCTGTCATATCTAGAGTGCTTCAGATGAAAAGAAATGAAGATGCCTTGCAGGTGATGAAAAAGACTAAATTATAAACCATTTCACTTGAAATTCAAACTACATTTCTCCCAGAAACAGTGCATTAAGTAAATACTTCTGTGAATCAAACACTAAATTATTTAGTAATTGCTGAGTAAATTTCTGCTCTTATCAAACATGCTTTTTAAAAAAAGTTATTTACTGTAAAACTGTAAGGGTTAGTTCTTCTAAAAGAAAGTTATCAAGTCTATAGACATTTTAGAGTGCATAGCAGTATAAAAATTACTTAGTTATTACTTTTGGATTGGAAACACTTTCTAACGCATCAAGACTAAAACTTCTTACTTTAAGTGAAAAGCAATCCAATTTCAGTATTTTCTAATGGAAAACGGCAGTGCTTGTCACTTAATGTCCCTAATGCCTTAGATAGCTAAAGTAAGGGCCTGACATGGAGCAGCTAAAACATTTTGTGTTCTTTATTTACTCAAACACTCCAACTGCCTGCATACTAGTTAGTGCCAAGGGAACTGAAATTTAAGGCTGTTGTTAGGAGGAAGCACTTGCAATTGTGTCATCAAATCCTTAATAGCTGTGAATGGTTCTCGTAATTCAGTATAAACTTCCATTTTCCTTGACCTTCTAGGGGAAAGTTCAATTTATTGACAATGGTTTTTACTGCACTGCTGAAAAATATACCAAAAACTTTAAAAAGGGACAATCATAACAAGTCTCAATTTTTGGCTAAGTTTTGTTATTATCATTGCTTGTTTAATTCTTTCAAATAGACCAAAATAAAAAATAACCCAAACTTCCAAAGTATCCAGTAATAAAGTAGTGGCAACTGCTAGCACTTTTCCTATACTTAAATGTAACCAGCATGGGCCAGGCATGGTGGCTCATGCCTGTTATCCCAGCACATGGGATTGAGAGGCCGAGGTGGACAGACTGAGGCCAGGAGTTCAAGACCAGTCTGGCCAACATGGTGAAACCCTGTCTCTACAAAAATACAAAAATTAACTGGGTGTGTTGGTGCATGCCTGTAATTCCAGCTACTTGGGGGGGCTGAGGCACGAGAATTGTTTGAACCTAGAAGCCAAAGGTTGCAGTGAGCCAAGATTGTGCCACTTGTACTCTAGCCTAGGCGACAGAGTGAGACTTCGTCTCAAAAATAAATGAATGAATGAATGTAACCAACATGGAGAGTTACGGTCTCATACAGAAACTGAGGTAGAAGAAATATTAAGAATGTTGACAGCAGACTATATGTATTGGTCCAAAGGTAATAGAGAATTAAAGATATATAGCCGCCAACCTAGAAACAATAAGGAAGTTTGACAATAACAATACACTTGTTATTGTCAAACTTCTTTGGAAAACAGCTTGACATTATCTAGTAAAGATGGTCAGATCAACCTCTTTGGAAAACAGCTTGACATTATCTAGCAAAGTTGAAGATATGCATAGATTATGACCAAGTAATTCCGTTCCTAGTTTACACCCTAGAGATAGTCCTGCATATCTGTAACAGAAACTCTGTATAAAGAGTGTTCACAGCAGAATCATTCAGAATAACTCCCAACTGGAAACAACATCATGTCTATCAGTAGCAGAATGCATAAATACTCTTGAGATATATTCATATAATGGAATATAACAAAGTAAATTAGAGCCACATGCAACAACATGCAGGAACTGCACAAACCTAATGCTGAATACTGAGCTACAAAAACAAGACACAAGCTAATAACAGACAATCTGGTTTTGTGTATGTCAAGTTCAAAAATGGATAAAACTTAAACATTTAGGGATATATACGGTTATGGACTGACACGGTTTAGATCTGTGTCCCTGCCCAAATTTCATGTTCAATTATAATCCCCGATGTTGGAGGTGGGGCCTGGTGGGAGATGACTGAATAACAGGGGTGGTTTCTCATTTTTTTTATTTTTTATTTTTTTATTTTTTTATTTTTTATTTTTTGAAAGAAAGAAAAAGAGAGGAAAGAAATTGAGAGTGAAAGAAAGAAAGAAAAAGAATGTACGAGAGAAAGAAAGAGGAAGAGAAAGAGGGAGAGAGAACGGGATTCTTGTTCTATTGCCCAGGCTAGAATGCAGTCTAAAAATGGGTATTAAAAAGCTCTATTATGCCAATAATTGTGCTTAACAATGAAGACAGGAAGGAATAAGAGATGAAAATAACAAACAAGCAGCCAACCAATAT